>CM035095.1:53610472-53788116 GCA_020205505.1 Panax japonicus | reverse complement strand
GATTGAGAAAATGACAAAATATTTTTATGAAAATAATGGCGAAAGTTTTACTGTTGATACTGTTGAACTACTCGGTAGTAAATTATAGTAATAAACGTGGTTGCATAGTAGCACATTATTGATTATTAATGTTTATGTGAGAAGTCACTCAGTTTGATTCAATTATTGTCGATATTTTATATGTTATTAAATCAATAATTGAGATGACGAAGATGTTAATATTATTATTTGCATTATTAACGATGTCTAGAAGTTCTACCAAAGAGAGGTTTGGTCACCTAATTGCGCGCCAATAGGGAGAAATCCTTATTGGAAAGCTCCCTCTTTCCTGGGAACGACCTGGTTGATTAATAGTGTGAATAATAATAATGATGATGACGTTTGTTTTATTCGTAATATTAACATAATAAAACAGAAAAACTTTTTATATTAAACAGAATACTTTTATAAAGTTATCTGTTTTATTAGACAATAATTATAATATATTATATTTTATTATGCATAGTGTTTGCATAATGCTTGCATAGTGTTTGCATAGTAAAATCTTTTTAAAAGTTATTCGTTTTATTAGATTATAAATAGAATATATTATATTTTATTTAAAAGATTTTGCTTTAAATATGGACCGTCCGATTAAAGTAAATCAATCTGGACTGTTCATGGATTGGTTACTATTCATTTCATTCTTCTATAAATAGAAGCTCATTCCTTCATTATTTCTTATGAATTCACTGAAACTCTAGAGAGAAAAACTATAGAGAGAATGAAGAAAAGTATTCTGCTACTTCACTACTCCCATATCAAGTTTCTTTTACGGTAAGGGGTATTATTTCTTTTGTATTCATGAAGAGAACATCTATTATTCCATCTTTATTATTCTGTTGGAATAACCTGTATACGCGGGCTACCCTATACTTGGTGAAATTCTTCTGTATTCCATTCTTTATTATTCTATTGGAATATCCTGTCTGTGCTTTACGCCAGACCTGGTTTCGTCTTTATTATCCTGTTGGAACATCCTGTTGGTGTGAATTTCACCTGACCTGGTTCCGCCATTTAGTATTCTGTTGGAATAACCTGTCTATACGAAGTACCGCATGCATGGTGATTTCTATTGTATTCCATTCTTTATTATTCTGTTGGAACATCCTGTCGTTGCGTATTACGCCTGACATGGTTCTGTTATTTATTATTCTGATGGAATAACCTGTCTATGCGAAGTACCGCATGCATGGTGATTTCTTTTGTTATTCTATTCTTTGTTATACTCAGTTGGTTAAAGTTTTGACTTCTACACTCCATGAAATTAGTGGAATATTCTTGATATTTGCGCTTCATCCAGTATCTTTTCATGGAAATATTCTTCCGAGCATTCTTGAATTTTACTTTACAAAGAAGTATCATGTTGACAATTTGGACGTTATTAGTTCCTGAATAAATTAATTCTTGAACTTGTTTTATTGAATTCTTAGATCATTGTCATCATCCACATGTTTATATTATTTTGGAAAGTCATCTGTGGCCTGTAGTGCATAAATGGACTTGGTATGATTATAACAAGGGATTATTCAGTGTAATCATGACCGTAATGTTACAAATGATGTGGTAAAAGTCCTCATTGGCCCGAAGTGCATTGATGGACAGTTGTTGGCATAATCATGACCATTGATGAATACACAAATATCCTTGGCCCGTAGTGCATGGATAATTTATGGTCGTGACCCTAATGAATATCCTTAGCCATAGTGTAGAGATGATGTGGATTATTTATTAAGCTGAGTCTCAATGATAAAAGTGATGAAAAACCTTTTTAAATCATAAAAATTAGTAGATTTTATTCTCTACTTGACTCTTTTAATGGATTGCATGTTCCGCTGCAGTTAAACTTGACGTCTATTGTATTTTTATCAGTTTAACACTGTTGTACAATCAAGTTATATTTGAATTTAGTACCATGTATTTGGCGACTCAAGATGGGTGATGTATACCTATTTTGGGGGCATCACAGTTGGTATCAAAGCTTAGGGATATGATCCCTGGCTGACATGTGAGATAAGAACTAGGAGGGGAGAGACTGGAAATTCCTTCGCTAGTATAACCTACCTAAGTTTATTTGGTATTTAATTTGTCAGTCAGAGTATAGGGATAATATGTGATATGTTAATTAACCCTTGTTTTGTGGCAGTATTTGAAAATGGCATCCGAGAATGTTGAGAACATCAATGGAGCATAGGAGACTGTTGAGTCTCCATAGATCAATAATAAGGATAATGTGCATCAGGAAGGCGACAATCCTAATGCAAACAACAACACTGACCAAATGATGAACGATGGAATGTTCTGAGGCTTCATGAAATTCATGCAACATCAGGTGAGAGCGACTCCTATCCAAAATACAGGTGGAAACACTGGTAACTCTCGGACGGTCATCGCCAAACAGTTCAAGGAGCTGGGACTACCAGAGTTTTTTGGAGAGCCAAAACCACTTAAGGCGGAGACTAGGATAAAATAGATCAACAAGATATTTGATGTCTTGGGTTGCTCCGAGGAGCAAAAGGTTCCCTTTGCCACTTTCATGTTGCGGGCAGATGTAGATTACTGGTGGGAATCTGTAAAGCGTACTCAACCTGTCGCACTGAAGATGTCTTGGGAGAAGTTCCAAGAACTGTTCAACGACAAGTACTTTCCCGAAAGTATTCGTCACATGAAAGACGTAGAGTTCATTAAACTGGAACAAAATAACATGACCGTGTCACAGTATGAAGCCAAGTTTATCGAGCTGTCCCGGTTTGCGTCCCATTTGTTTGATAATGAGGAAATAATGATGCGAATGTTTCTAAGAGGTTTGAAACCAGAGATACGTCAATATCTTATCTCTCATAAACTGTGTTTGTATTCAGATGTTGTTAATAGGGCTCAGTTATTAGAGCGTGATAATGAGTTAACCCAACCAAAAGAGAGCAGCCAGTAAAATGATAATACCAGTGATAGCAGTCATCGAAGCGGTGACAATAAGCGTGGAGGGAATCAACATGCCAGAAATGGTAACCACTTCGGTGGTAATCATGGCCAAAATAATAAGAATGGAAATTTCAAGAAAAGAAGATTCAACAATGATGGAAAGACGTCAGCATCATCACCTTTCGTTAAGGAAGGAGAACGACCACCTTATCATATGCTTCAAATATGGAGGGGAGGGACACATCAGTCCAAACTGTGCGATGCCCTCCAAAGCATGTTACAATTGTGGAAGAGAAGGACACCTGGCCCAATTTTGTCGTGCATCGAAGACAATTCCAGCTGGTATGGAGGCAGCAAAGGCCGTCCCAGAAAGCGTTTGTCATGACCTCCTAGAAAGCAAGGAACCCTAACGAGTTCATCACTAGTAAGCTTATCATAAATTCTAGTGAAGTATATACCTTATTTGATACCGGTTCTATCCATTCTTTTATTTCTCCTACTTGCGCTCAACGTTTAAATTTGACTCCGGAGAAATTAAACTTTGACTTATCTGTTGAAACTCCGTTGGGAGAAACCTTCATTACATCCACTGTTTATAAGTCTTGTTTGGTTCAAATCGGTACCCTCACATTACCCGTCGACCTTATTTCATTGAAAATACTTGCATTTGACGTAATTCTAGGGATTGATTGGTTAACTACTCATCATGCAAAAATTGTTTATTTTCGTAAGGTTGTTAGCTTCCATATTCCTAATCAACCTATTATGCGAATTCAAGCAACCAACCCATTAAAATCAATCACTATCATCTCAAGCCACAAAGCTATTCATTTATTGAAAAACAGATGTCAAGCTTTCTTAGCTCATGTCATGGATCTAAACAAAAATACGTCAGTTTTGAATGATATTTCTATTGTTAATGAATTTCTTGACGTATTCCCTGAAGAACTTCCTGGCCTACCCCCAGAGCGTGAAATTGAATTTTGTATAGACCTTGAACCTGATACAAAACCTATTTCCAAAGCCCCATATCGAATGGCTCCTATTGAACTTCAGGAGTTAAAGACCCAACTGCAGTAATTGGCTTTATTCGTCCTTGTACTTCTACTTGGGGTGCTCCTGTTCTATTCGTGAAGAAGAAAGATGGGAGTATGAGACTTTGTATTGATTATCGGGAGTTGAATCATGTCACCATCAAAAATAGGTACCCATTGCCACGTATTGATGACCTGTTTGACCAGTTGCAAGGCGCCAAATTCTTTTCAAAGATTGATCTTCGTTCCGGATATCACCAATTAAAGATTAGAACTGATGACATTCTAAAGACGGCTTTCAGAACTCAGCATGGGCATTATGAATTCCTAGTCATGTCTTTTGGATTGACTAATGCTCCTACTACCTTCATAGATATGATGAACCGAGTATTCAAGGAATAATTGGATCACTTTGTGGTCGTCTTTATTGATGACATCCTTATTTATTCCAAAAGCCGTGAAGATCATTAGCAACACTTGAGACTGATACTCCAAAAGCTTCGTGAATATAAGCTTTATGCCAAGTTGAAGAAATGAGAGTTCTGGCTTGAGGAAGTAGCATTCCTTGGGCACGTGATAACAAGTCATGGAATATCTGTTGACCCAAAAAAGATTGAAGCCATTCAAAGCTGGGAGCAACCTAAATCAGTGACCGAAGTACGTAGCTTTCTCGGCTTAGTTGGTTATTATCGGAGATTCGTAGAAGGGTTTTCTTGAATCGCTACTCCCTTAACTCAGCTGACTCGGTAAGATACAAAATTTGGTTGGAACGAGGAATGTGAGAAGTGTTTTTAAGAACTCAAAAGAAGACTCATTTCAGCATCTGTTCTGACAATACCATCTGGCTCGGAGGGATTTCTCATCTACAATGATGCTTCAGGCAAGGGGTTAGGATGTGTTCTCATGCAACATGGGAAAGTCATAGCCTATGCCTCTCGATAACTCAAAGAATATGAGAGGAATTATCCTACTCATGATCTAGAGTTGGCAGCTGTTGTCTTCGCACTTACAATTTGGAGGCATTACTTGTATGAGGAGAAAGTGGAGATCTTTACGGATCATAAAAGCCTCAAATATTTCTTCACTCAAAAGGAACTCAATATGCGACAACGACGTTGGCTTGAACTATTGAAAGATTATGATCATACCATCCAATACCATCCTGGAAAAACAAATGTGGTAGTTGACGCATTGAGTAGAAGATCATATGCGGGTACAACTGTGATATTGTCAACGCAAAGGCCCATCTTGTATGACTTGCAAAGGATGGAGATAGAATTAAAGACTCTAGGGACTCATGTGATGATAGCGAATATACGAATAGAACTGACTTTAATCGATAAAGTTAAACCTGCTCAAGCTACAGACCTGGAGCTGATGCATATGAGGAAAAAAGTACAAGAAGGTGCAATGCCGGAAGCAAGAATCCATGAAGAAAGAATACTTCGAGTCAACTCCAGACTTTGTGTTCCTAACGACCCTGATTTAAAGTATAAAATAATGATGGAGGTGCACAACACACCGTTTGCAATCCATCATGGGAGTACCAAAATGTATCGTGGTCTTCATCATACATTTTGGTGGAGCAATATGAATAGAGAGATAGCGCTGTTTATCTCAAGGTGTCTAACTTGTCAACGAGTCAAAGCGGAGCATCAAGTACTAAAAGGTCCATTGCAACCACTTGAAATTCTAGAATGAAAGTGGGAGCACATTACTATGGATTTCGTTACTGGTCTTCCCAAGGTTTCTCAAGGCATAGATGCAATT
Source organism: Panax japonicus (assembly GCA_020205505.1). Taxonomy (NCBI): domain Eukaryota; kingdom Viridiplantae; phylum Streptophyta; class Magnoliopsida; order Apiales; family Araliaceae; genus Panax; species Panax japonicus. The sequence continues at coordinate 53,782,351 of CM035095.1, read as the reverse complement.
TGGGTCATTGTTGATAGATTGACCAAGTCTGCTCATTTCTTACCAATACGAGAAACTTATACACTTGAACGTGTTGCTCGTATGTACATAAACGAGATTGTAAGACTACATGGTATGCTAGTATCCATAGTTTCTGATCGAGACCCAAGATTCACTTCACGATTTTGGGTTAGTTTGCAAAACGCTATGGGCACAGATTTACGATTTAGTTCGGCTTATCATCCTAAAACGGACAGACAGTCAGAGAGGACTATTCAAACTCTTGAAGATTTATTAAGACTCTGTGTCCTTGACTTCAAGGGAAGTTGGGACAAGTTCTTACCATTGGTGGAGTTTTCCTACAACAACAGTTATCAAGCAAGTATTGACATGGCTCTATTCAAGGCATTGTATGGAAGAAAGTGTCATTCTCCAGTATGCTGGGATGAGGTGGGTGAAGCAACGTTGTTGGGACCAGAGTTGGTACGTATGACTACGAAAAAGATTCAAAAGATTAGACAACGTTTAAAAACCTCACAAGACCGACAAAAGAGTTATGTTGATCTTCATCGAAAGGACGTGGAATTCGATATTGGAGATCATGTGTTGTTACGTGTTGCTCCATGGAAAGGAGGTACGAGATTTGAAAAGAGAGGAATTCTCAATCCTTTATTCATTGGCCCATTTTTAATCCTCGTTCGAGTAGGGACTGTAGCCTATAGACTTGCTTTACCGCCAAGTGTGTCTCGTGTTCATAATATTTTTCATATATCCATGTTACATAAATATGTGAAAGACCTGAACCATATTATTGAGTTAGAACTGGATGAAATAGCGGAAGATTTAACGCATGAAGAGGTTCCTGTTCAAATCTTGGATAAGAAGGAACATATTCTACGCTCCAAGGTTATACCTCAAGTCAAAGTGTTATGGAGGAACCACGATGTTGAGGAAATGACTTGGGAGTTCGAATCTAAAATGAAATCAAGGTATCCTTACCTCTTCGACATACCAGGTACGTACCCTAATTTCGAGGGCGAAATTTCATAAGAAGGGGAGATTGTAAGACCCCAACTTTTATTAATAAAAATGAATTTTCTATAAATATCATTTTTGAATATTAGGGAATAAATTTGATATAATGTTATAGTTGTGGGTAATATTTATAAATTTTGCAAAGTACGCAATTTGTTATATAATATTCGATTGTTCAGGGAATATTCGTACGACGGCACAATCATTGGTGGATCCCACAACAGAATTATTGTTGGATTGAGAAAACGACAAAAATATTTTTATGAAAATAACGGCGGAAGTTTTACCGTTCATACTGTTGAACTACTCAGTAGTAAAAGTACAGTAATACACGTGGTTGCATAGTAGCACACGATATTGATTATTAATGCTTATGTGAGAAGTCACTCAGTTTGATTCAATTATTGTTGATATTTTATATGTTATTAGATCAATAATTGAGATGATGAAGCTGTTAATATTATTATTTGCATTATTAACGATGTCTAGAAGTTCTGCTAAGGAGAGGTTTGGTCACCTAATTGCGCGCCAATAGGGAGAAATCCTTATTGAAAAGCCCCCTCTTTCCTGGGAACGACTTGGTCGATTAATAGTGTGAATAATAATAATGATGATGACATTTTATTTTATTCGTATTATTAACGTAATAAAACAGAAAAACTTTTTATATAAAACAGAATACTTTTATAAAGTTATCTGTTTTATTAGACAATAATTATAATATATTATATTTTTTATGCATAGTGTTTACATAGTACTTGCATAGTGTTTGCATAGTAAAATCTTTTTAAAAGTTATTCGTTTTATTAGATTATAAATAGAATATATTATATTTTATTTAAAAGATTTTGATTTAAATATGGACTGTCCGATTAAAGTAAATCAATCTGGACCGTTCATAGATTGGTTACTATTCATTCCATTCTTTTATAAATAGAAGCTCATTCCTTCATTATTTCTTACGAATTCATTGAAACTCTAGAGAGAGAAACTATAGAGAGAAAGAAGAAAAGTATTCTGCTACTTCACTATTCCCATATCAAGTATCTTTTACGGTAAAAGGTATTATTTCTTTTGTATTCATGAAGAACTTCTACTATTCCATCTTTATTATTCTATTGGAATAACCTGTATACGCGGGCTACCCTATACTTGGTGAAATTCTTCTGTATTCCATTCTTTATTATTCTGTTGGAATATCCTGTCTGTGCTTTACGCCGGACCTGGTTCCGTCTTTATTATCCAGTTGGAACATCTTATTGGTGTAAATTTCACCTGACCTGGTTCCGTCATTTAGTATTCTGTTGGAATAACCTGTCTATGCGAAGTACCGCATGCATGGTGATTTCTATTGTATTCCATTCTTTATTATTCTGTTGGAATATCCTGTCGGTGCGTATTACGCCTGACCTGGTTCCGTTATTTATCATTCTGATGGAATAACATGTCTATGCGAAGTACCGTATGCATGGTAATTTCTTTTGTTATTCCATTCTTTATTATACTCAGTTGGTTAAAGTTTTGACTTCTACACTCCATGAAATTAGTGGAATATTCTTGATATTTGCGCTTCATCCAGTATCTTTTCATGAAAATATTCTTCTGAGCATTCTTGAATTTTACTTTACAAAGAAGTATCATGTTGACAATTTGGACGTTATTAGTTCCTGTATAAATTAATTCTTGAACTTGTTTTATTGAATTCTTATATCATTGTCATCATCCTCAAGTTTATATTATTTTTGAAAGTTATCTGTGGTCTATAGTGCATAGATGGACTTGGTATGATTATAACCAGGGATTATTCAGTGTAATCGTGACCGTAATGTTACAAATGATGTGGTAAAAGTCCTCATTGGCCCGAAGTGCATTGATGGACAGTTGTTGGCATGATCATGACCATTGATTAATACACAAATATCCTTGGCCCGTAGTGCATGGATAATTTGTGGTCGTGACCCTAATGAATATCCTTAGCCATAGTGTAGAGATGATGTGGATTATTTATTAAGCTGAGTCTCGGCGATAAAAGTGATGAAAAACCTTTTTAAATCATAAAAGATAATAGATTTTATTCTTTACTTGACTCTTTTAATGGGTTGCATGTTCCGCTGCTGTTAAACTTGATGTCTATTGTATTTTATCAGTTTAACACTGTTGAGGACTAATGATAATTTATTCTGCATTATCTTAGTCATAATATTTCTTACTGGGCTAGTTGAGCTCACCCTTTCTTTCACTGTTCTCTTCAGGAAATGAGAACGTAGCCGGGACTAGTCGGGGAACGGAGTGATGGTCCGAGATGGTGTCTTAGTAGTCCTCACTATTCTGTTAAATAGTGTGATAATAAATGTAATGAGGACTAAATTGAGTGTGGATATTGTCTAGATGACAATATTTGTATTAAAACTCACAACATGTATTTTCTCGTATTTTACGCAACTGTTGTATAATCAAGTTGTATTTGAATTTAGTACCATGTATTTGGCGACTCAAGATGGGTGATGTATACCTATTTTGGGGGCGTCATAGTTGGTATCAAAGCTTAGGGATATGATCCCTGGCTGAGATGTGAGATAAGAACTAGGAGGGGAGAGATGGGGAATTCCTTTGCTAGTATGACCTACCTAAGTTTGTTTAGGATTTAATTTGTCAGTCAGAGTATAGGGATAATATGTGATATGTTAATTAATCCTTGTTTTGTGGCAGTATTTGAAAATGGCATCCGAGAATGTTGAGAACATCAATGGAGCATAGGAGACCGTTGAGTCTCCATAGATCAATAATCAGGATAATGTGCATCAGGAAGGCGACAATCCTAATGCAAACAACAACACTGACCAAATAATGAATGATGGAATGTTCCGAGGCTTCATACAATTCATGCAACATCAGGCGAGAGCGGCTCCTATCCAAAATACAGGTGGAAACACTGGTAACTCTCGGACGGTCATCGCCAAACAGTTCAAGGAGCTGGGACCACCGGAGTTTTTTGGAGAGCCAAAACCACTTAAGGCGGAGACATGGATAAAACAGATCAACAAGATATTTGATGTCTTGGGTTGCTCCGAGGAGCAAAAGTTTCCCTTTACCACTTTTATGTTGCGGGCAGATGTAGATTACTGGTGGAAATCTGTAAAGCGTACTCAACCTGCCGCACTGAAGATGTCTTGGGAGAAGTTCCAAGAACTGTTCAATGACAAGTACTTTCCCGAAAGTATTCTTCACATGAAAGAGGTAGAGTTCATTAAACTGGAACAAAATAACATGACCGTGTCACAGTATGAAGCCAAGTTTGCCGAGATGTCCCGGTTTGCGTCCCATTTGGTTGATAATGAGGAGAGAATGACGCGAATGTTTCTAAGAGGTTTGAAACCAGAGATACGTCAATATCTTATCTTTCATAAACTGTGTTTGTATTCAGATGTTGTTAATATGACTCAGTTATTGGAGCGCGATAATGAGTTAACCCAACCAAAAGAGAGCAGCTAGCAAAATGATAATACCAGTGATAGCAGTCATCAAAGAGGTGACAATAAGCGTGGAGGGAATCAACATGCCAGAAATGGTAACCACTTCGGTGGTAATCATGGCCAAAATAATAAGAATGAAAATTTCAAGAAAAGAAGATTCAACAATGATGGAAATACGTCAGCATCATCACCTATCATTAAGGAAGGACAACGACCACCTATCATATGCTTCAAATGTAGAGGGGAGGGACACATCAGTCCAAAATGTGTGATGCCCTCAAAAGCATGTTACAATTGTGGAAGAGAAGGACACCTGGCCCGATTTTGTCGTGCACCGAAGACAAGTCCAGCTGGGATGGAGGCAGCAAAGGTCGTCCTAGAAAGCGTTTTGTCGTGACCTCCCAGAAAGTAAGGAACCCGAACGAGGTCATCATGAGTAAGCTTATCATAAATTCTAGTGAAGTATATACCTTATTTGATACTGATTCTAACCATTCTTTTATTTCTCCTACTTGCGCTCAACATTTAAATTTGACTCCGGAGAAATTACACTTTGACTTATCTGTTGAAACTCCGCTGGGAGAAACCTTCATTACATCCACTGTTTATAAGTCTTCTTTGGTTCAAATCGGTACCCTCACATTACTTGTCGACCTTATTTCATTGAAAATACTTGCATTTGACGTAATTCTAGGAATTGATTGGTTAACTACTCATCATGCAAAAATTGATTATTTTTATAAGGTTGTTAGCTTTCATATTCCTAATCAACCTATTATGCGAATTTAAGCAACCAAACCATTAAAATCAATCACTGTCATCTCAAGCCACAAAGCTATTCGTGGAAATATTCTTCTGAGTATTCTTGAATTTACTTTTCAAAGAAGTATTATGTTGACAATTTGGACGTTATTAGTTCCTGAATAAATTAATTCTTGAACTTGTTTTATTGAATTTTTATATCATTTTCATCATCCTCATGTTTATATTATTTTTGAAAGTCATCTGTGGCCTGTAGTGCATAGATGGACTTGGTATGATTATAACCTGGGATTATTCAGTGTAATAATGATCGTAATGTTATAAATGATGTGGTAAAAGTTCTCATTAGCCCGAAGTGCATTGATGGACATTTGTTGGCATGACCATGACCATTGATGAATACACAAATATCTTTGTCCCGTAGTGCATGGATAATTTGTGGCCAGGACCCAAATGAATATCCTTAGCCGTAGTGCAAGGATGATGTGGATTATTTATTAAGCCGAGTCTCAATGATAAAAGTGATGAAAAACCTTTTTAAATCATAAAAGATAGTAGATTTTATTCTCTACTTGACTCTTTTAATGGATTGCATGTTCCGCTGCAGTTAAAATTGATGTCTATTGTATTTTATCAGTTTAACACTGTTGAGGACTAATAATAATTTATTCTGCATTATTTTGGTCATAATATTTCTTACTGGGCTAGTTGTGCACACCCTTTCTTTCACTGTTCTCTTCAGGAAATGAGAACATAGTCGGGACTAGTTGGAGAACGGAGTGATGGTCCGAGATGGTGTCTTAGTAGTCCTCACTATTCTATTAAATAGTGTGATAATAAATGTAATGAGGACTAAATTGAGTGTGGATATTGTCTAGATAATAATATTTGTATTAAAACTCACAACATGCATTTTGTCGTATTTTACACGACTGTTGTATAATCAAGTTGTATTTGAATTTAGTACCATGTATTTGGAGACTCAAGATGGGTGATGTATACCTATTTTGGGGGCGTCACAGTTGGTATCAAAGCTTAGGGATATGATCCCTGGCTGAGATGTCAGATAAGAACTAGGAGGGTAGAGATGGGGAATTCCTTCGCTAGTATGACCTACCTAAATTTATTTGGTATTAAATTTGTCAGTCATAGTATAGGGATAATATGTGATATATTAATTAACCCTTGTTTTGTGGCAGTATTTGAAAATGGCATCCGAGAATGTTGAGAACATCAATGGAGCACAGGAGACAGTTGAGTCTCCATAGATCAATAATCAGGATAATGTGCATCAGGAAGGAGACAATCCTAATGCAAGCAACAACACTGACCAAATGATGAACGATGGAATGTTTCGAGGCTTCATGCAATTCATGCAACATCAGGCAAGAGCGGCTCCTATCCAAAATGCAGGTAGAAACACTGGTAACTCTCGGACGGTTATTGCCAAATAGTTCATGGAGCTGGGACCACCGGAGTTTTTTAGAGAGGAAAAACCACTTAAGGCGGAGACGTGGATAAAATAGATCAATAAGATATTTGATGTCTTTGGTTGCTCCGAGGAGCAAAATGTTCCCTTTGCCACTTTCATGTTGCGGGCAGATGTAGATTACTGGTGGGAATCTGTAAAGCGTACTCAACCTGCCGCACTGAAGATATCTTCGGAGAAGTTCCAAGAACAATTCAACGACAAGTACTTTCCCAAAAGTATTCATCACATGAAAGAGGTAGAGTTCATTAAACTGGAACAAAATAACATGACCGTGTTATAGTATGAAGCCAAGTTTGTCGAGCTGTCCCGGTTTGCGTCCCATTTGGTTGATAATGAGGAGAGAATGTTGCGAATGTTTCTAAGAGGTTTGAAACCAGAGATACATCAATATCTTATCTCTCATAAACTGTGTTTGTATTCAGATGTTGTTAATAGGGGCTCAGTTATTGGAGCGCGATAATAAATCAACCCAACCAAAAGAGAGCAGCCAGCAAAATGATAATACCAGTGATAGCAGTCATCGAAGCGGTGATAATAAGCGTGGAGGGAATAAACATGCTAGAAATGGTAACCACTTCGGTTGTAATCATGGCCAAAACAATAAGAATGGACATTTCAAGAAAAGAAGATTCAACAATGATGGAAAGACGTTAGAATCATCACCTGTCGTTAAGGAAGGAAAACGATCACCTATCATATGCTTCAAATGTGGAGGGGAGGGACACATCAGTCCAAACTGTGCGATGCCCTCCAAAGAATGTTACAATTGTGGAAGAGAAAGACACCTGGCCCGATTTTGTCGTGCATCGAAGACAATTCCAGCTGGGATGGAGGCAGCAAAGGCCGTCCCAGAAAGCGTTTGTCATGACCTCCTAGAAAGCAAGGAACCCTAACGAGTTCATCACTAGTAAGCTTATCATAAATTCTAGTGAAGTATATACCTTATTTGATACCGGTTCTATCCATTCTTTTATTTCTCCTACTTGCGCTCAATGTTTAAATTTGACTCCAGAGAAATTAGACTTTGACTTATCTGTTGAAACTCCGTTGGGAGAAACCTTCATTACATCCACTGTTTATAAGTCTTGTTTGGTTCAAATCAGTACCCTCACATTACTTGTCGACCTTATTTCATTGAAAATACTTGCATTTTACGTAATTCTAGGGATTGATTGGTTAACTACTCATCATGCAAAAATTGATTGTTTTCGTAAGGTTGTTAGCTTTCATATTCCTAATCAACCTATTATGTGAATTCAAGCAACCAAACCATTAAAATCAATTATTGTCATCTCAAGCCACAAAGCTATTCGTGGAAATATTCTTCTGAGCATTCTTGAATTTTACTTTACAAAGAAGTATCATGTTAACAATTTGGACGTTATTAGTTCCTGAATAAATTAATTCTTGAACCTGTTTTATTGAATTCTTATATCATTGTCATCATCCTCATGTTTATATTATTTTTGAAAGTCATCTGTGGCCTATAGTGCATAGATGGACTTGGTATGATTATAACCAGGGATTATTCAGTGTAATCATGATCGTAATGTTACAAATGATGTGGTAAAAGTCCTCATTAGCCCGAAGTGCTTTGATGGACATTTGTTAGCATGATTTTGACCATTGATGAATACATAAATATCCCTGGCCCGTAGTGCATGGATAATTGGTGGTCATGACCCTAATGAATATCCTTAGCCGTAGTGCAGGGATGATGTGGATTATTTATTAAGCTAAGTCTCAACGATAAAAGTGATGAAAAACCTTTTTAAATAATAAAAGATAGTAGATTTTATTCTCTACTTGACTCTTTTAATGGATTGCATGTTCCGCTGTAGTTAAAATTGATGTCAATTATATTTTATCAGTTTAACACTATTGAGGACTAATGATAATTTATTCTGCATTATCTTAGTCATAATATTTCTTACTGGGCTAGTTGAGCACACCCTTTCTTTCACTGTTCTCTTCAGGAAATGAGAACGTAGCCGGGACTAGTCGGGGAACGGAGTGATGGTCCGAGATGGTGTCTTAGTAGTCCTCACTATTCTGTTAAATAGTGTGATAATAAATATAATGAGGACTAAATTGATTGTGGATATTGTCTAGATGACAATATTTGTATTAAAACTCACAACATGTATTTTGTCGTATTTTACACGACTGTTGTATAATCAAATTGTATTTGAATTTAGTACCATGTATTTGGCGACTCAAGATGGGTGATTTATACCTATTTTGGGGGCGTCACATTTATGATCAGATCTTTATTTGGATAGATCTTTCCATAGGCCTGTAGAGAGTTGAGTAGTACATTTAATCTTTCGTAGGTGGAAGTGACGTTTTCTCCTTGAACATTTGCAAACATCTCATATTGCTGAGTCAGGAGAGATATCTTATTTTCTCTAACTGCTTCTGTTTCTTTATGCATGATGAGCAATGCTTCCTAAACCTCCTTTGCTGTTCTGTTGTTGACCACATTTTTGAATAGATCATCTTCTAAGGATTGGAACAAAATGTTCTTGGCCTTTTTGTCGAGTTGAACAGCTCTCTTTTCGTTGTCTGTCCATTCTTCTTTAACCTTTATCTATATTTTGTTTGGGTCGTCTGGAGTTGGTGCATGTGACGCCCCCAAATCCAGGTCCCTTTGAACCTCAGATCCGGTCCGCCACGATACTACTATCATTAAACTATTATATCTTTTATTCACAACTTTAATGAATATAAATTTGCTTATTACAATTTAGAATATGTATTCTTTCCATTTCCAAGATCTATGTATAATGACCCCAAACTATTATAAGTTTCAAATATTGGTCATTTACCATTCCTGTTTTATATCACATTCGATGTTATAAAAATATGCGGAATAATTTAAACTTTTTCAATCTCCTTTGAGAAATAATTTTTTATTGATTTCTTAACTTGAATCAATTACAAATCCCTAAATCAATTTATGTTATGATTCCTTCTATTCGAATTACTGTATAAATATTTACATCGCAATTCAAATTTCTCTATGTATCAAATAATACAACTTTACAATGCAACATGTATTACACCTCGTAAACTACTATCTTGTACGACTCCTAGAACATAAACATGGTTCAAGAGTATATATATTTAAACACATAAACCAATCTCCTTCAATTACTATTGACCTCTATCAATCAAGTAGAACGTAATTTTTACCGTGAATCCTTAACCTGCAAAAGTGGTTATTTGCAAGGGTGAGCTCGACAGCCCAGCAATTCTAACAGTTTTCATGCAGCACATAACATATAATAACACACTCAGTTCATGCATTCATAATCAATTAATATTTACTACGCATGTTACTTCACACATAACAGGCATAGAGATTACTAACATAGGCATATCATCAAAGATCAACTTTTACATTTCATACACATCTCATATGCATTTCATATATATACATCAACATTCTCATGGCATAATATAGCTCAAATAACAGTTATCGCATTCATATATCAAATAAGAACTGAAAGACTTGCCCGATTCGTAGTTTATCAACTACAACTTAACAGCGTATAGCTAGTTGTACTTCGTGTATCCCTACACAATTATATAATCATGGATTCATACCCATCAGTCATACGTTTCATACGCTCTTAATATAAGAACAAATATTGTTTCCTAACTTGGTTTCATTTTTACTTGAACTTAGGATAACCATGAGACTAGCTCATTCTACTATCATATTTATTTCAACAATCTTGTTTCATATCTTTTACTCCTTAAGGACAACATATTACCATAACTTAAGACCATGCAATTAACAAACTGCTCTTGATCACTCTGCAGAATGGCGCGACCGCGCTACTCGTAGCCAGAACTAGACTTATGTTTTTTATTGTCCAACATAATTCCTAGCATGACATGTATTCTAATACGTACTGTAAACATACATCAAGTACGTTCTAATAGTTCTTTAAGTTCACATTTCAAATCATTTAGTTTTCAATTACATAGTTCTATGTTAAATTATTTACAATAACAAGGCTTAACAACTTCTTTTAACAAAGGTTCAATGTTTATAAGCTTTTAAACCTTATATTGGTACTAAGAAGCCTTTAATACGCATGTTAACATGTATCTATCCCATTTACATAGACATATCATAGTTCATACTTTTAAAACATGCTTAAATAACTTATGTCATGCTTGACTAGTTGATTGTACTATCTTTCATGTTCGAAGGCATAAACAATTGTGACAAACCGAGAATTTAGAAAATTTTTAAAATCATAATTGATTGATTTATGGTTCAATATTAGAACCTAAACTGAAATTAAGTGTATGGAATTTGCAGTTCTGTAAAGAAATTTTAAGGATTTCAAATTTTTTGGACAAGACTTGAATAATTTGGTAGACTGTAAGTGATAATCTGGTAATGAGGTATAAGATTTTGGTGGATTTAAAATCTTTTGGTAAAGATTACCAAGGTTAAGTATTTAAGTGTATACGAGTCGGTATATGTGAACTTATATGTGTACAGTGTTAGTTTATGTTTATAATTTGTGAATAGAGATCAATTATTGATCAGATAATTACGTTCGTAACAAAACCTAAAGTTATGTTAAGAATATCGAGGTTAAGTTTGAAAACACTAACGAACTGTTAGAAACCTTAACGATACATCCAGAAACCCTAATTTTAGTTCTGGGAATCTGAAACCCTAATTCGGATATTCAAAACCCTAATTTGAGAATTTAAAGGTTAAGTTTAATTGCCTAAGTGTTATAAGTTGTGGGATAAAAGGGAAATGTCCAAAATACCATTCAAATTATAGGGAAAAGACCAAACTGCCCTTAGTGAATGCGAAATGACCAAAATACCCTTTTTCTTAAACTTTAAGTAAAAGATTTTGTGAAATCTTGTGAGTCATCAAGCTAGCTTATCCCACGTGTGTAAAAATCTCACCAAATCTGATATATCTTGCCACCTTGCAAGTCTTGATGCATTGAATCAAAGTTTATAAACTTAAAAGTTTAGAAATTAACTTACTTTAGTTTTCTATCAAGCCAAGTTTTTTTTTCTCTCTCTCTTCTTCTAAAATTTTGAGAGGAACTAAGTGTTAAGGAAAGCCAAGAACATCCCTTAGCTCTCTTATATCAGATCATCAAAAATCAGAATCAAAGGATCAAGCTTAGAAAGGTATAAACCCTAAAACTTAAAAATCATTTGATTTCATGTTGGATGTTGTTGTTTGTTGTCTAGAGTTGTGTTATGGGATGTTATTTAGTGATATATGATGTTACATCATAGATCCATAATATCTAGAAGCCAAAAAAGCATGTTTTCAAAACTGACTTAAAACCCTAAATCTATGGTCTGACAGCCTAATGTTAGGGCCCATAGATCTTTATGTGTTAAAGATCTGTTGTGTTTTAAGTTATAGATTTGTTCTCTATCATGAGGAGAGTAAACAGGAAGAGAAATAAACTCCATACCATGTCTATATTGTAAGTTATTAGTGGTCAAAGGTTGTTGACTGACCATGACCGGATGAATCTGGGTAACCCAGATTACTTAGAAAAGTCTGACAACCATTTTTGGAGGCTCGAATCTTGCAGTATGTTAGTGTTCATGTCATGTTGTTGGTTGTATATTATAATCTGACATGTAATTTACATACTCAAACCATTAGATCACCCGGATCTTGCTCAGAATTAAAGTAATCAGTGGTTAAACAAGCGTTGACCAATTGTCCGGTTGAATTTCTAGAAAACTCAGAATTCACCAAGAACAGTTTTTGGCATGCACTTTGACCGGCTTGAATCTTGTGCTTCTTTTGTTGTTATGAAGATATAATGTTATAAAATTGTACACTGACATCAATACTACATGACTGAATCGATAAAACACACTAAGAAAGCTGGGATCATATACATTAAAAGGAGCAAAGTAAAAACCTCGAACTGTTCTTCATTTCTGGAAAATCCAGAAATGAAGAACAGGTCTGACATGAATATATGTGTCCTATATCTCTCTGATCTGTTGTAGAATGGTCATGAAACTTGATTTTAATTGTAGTATTACACTTATATTACATGTTAGGTATCATTAGCTTCCAATAAAACATTAGGATCATAGATTAAATTGTGGTCAAAGTAAGCCCCTCGGTGACTGACATGAAATCTGGGTTTGATGAAGAACAGCCAGAGAACACATTTAGCCACGATTGTGTCGCTTAAAACACCTTTAGCGACATTTAATTACGAAAATTAATTATTTTTATTAAATAATTAGAGAAAATTAGTTTTTAATTATAAAAAATACATAATAATTTCCTAAAAATTATTTTAAAGCCTAAAAATTAGTTTTTAATTATTTTGAGTATATTCCATAAATATTTAATATTTTTAAAATATTAATGGTATTTAATTTATTTAATTATAATATTAAATAAATTAGTTAAAATAATTTTAATAATTGAAAAATCATAAAAAAATTATATTATGGTATAAGAAAATATTTTAAGTTATTTTTATTAACTTTTGATATTTTGTGAAGAATTTCATTAATAAATTTATATTAATGGTGATTATTTTATTTAATAAATATATTAAATAAATTTTGAAAAATTAGAATTAATGCTTTAAAAATAATATAAAAATAATTTAAGGGTTTAGAAAAATATTTTGAGTTATAAATATAACTTTTGATATTTTGTCATGAAAATATTAATATTTTAATATTAATAGCAATTATCGGATAATGGATTTAACTGTTTAAAAATCATATAAATATGATTTTAAAGTATTCAAAATACTTTGTGATATTATAAATATATTATAATATTATGTTATGATTTTCATTAATATTTAATATTAAATAAATATTAATGATAAAGGAATTATATGGTATTTAAATTATATAAATACGATATAAGTGATTGAAAAATTATGATAAATGGTAATAATTATCTGAAAATTATTACGAGCTTATGAAAAATATTTTGACTGATAATAAATTATCTAAGATAGCTGTGAACTAGTTTAGACCGACTCTTAGTGATTTTAGACTCGAGATTTGTTCGACTAGACCGTCGGGATGTTAGAATTTTGTAGTTTGACCTGATACTAAGTCTTATGTATGTTGTAGACTGATAGGGTTATGTGTTATGTGTTTAGGTTATTCTATGTATATATATATATAATAGTATTATGTTTTGATGATATTATTCTAATTTGTATATCAATATTATTTATATATTAGGTTTTCAGACAACGCTTAATAAATTGCGTAACAATAATCGACCAAACATGCAAGTTTTTCTTAACTCGATCTCGAGTTGTTTCATTCAAATATACTTATGGTTAATCATTGTTGATTGCCATGTCTAAGAATCGTTAAATTGTACTCTATACATATTGCATGTATTAATCAAGTATGAAAGGCTGATCACCTTCATTACCATTCGGTCCAGATATAATTGATATGTTCATGTTAAATGTTCTTTAGCTATGCAAGTTTGTTCATGCTAGTTCTCAACTATATTGAAGAATTATAGCCAGCTTATTTTTCAAATTCTTTCAATCGTGATATATCCTGAAATAAATTTATACTTGCTGGGCAAACTTATGCTCACCCTTGCTATATCATGATAAATATTGCAGATAAGGCAAATACGTTCGGATACAGGAAAGGATAAAGCCAAGTCCAGCTTGGGATTATGTGTGCAATTAAATTGTAATAGTATAGTATGCTAATAATGTTATATATTAGATAGTTTATGAATTGTGTATAAGTTAAGGTTACTCGACCTTGGGGAATAGTGTGTAAAGTTTATTGTATAAACAATTTATGTTTATATCTTCCACATTAGTTATAGAAATAGTATACCAGATCTGTGGTGATTAGGACCTAAATTTGGGGCTGTCACAGTTGATATCAAAGCTGTAGGTTATAAACCTAGGGTAGTGATACCTTATACTAATAACCGTAGTGATTAGGATAAGATCTAACTCACATAGAGTTAGTTGGTCGGTAAGATTCAAAGATGAATCTCATCGGGTTATAAAAGATACATAGTTCCCTAACTCTGATAATAAATGTGAACAGTAGTGATGAATAGATAGAGTCTAAAAGACTAAAAGTGTAGTGATAGGAGATCGTAAAACAAAACGATCATAATATAGAAATGAATCATAATTTATACGATGAGATCACCTTGTGATCTGATATGGTTATAGTATGGGATAAGAATCAATCTAATGATTGAAAAGTGTACAACAAAGATTGTTGTGTCTGTTGTACTATGAATTGGTACAGATTCAGGAAAGGATTATGAATACGAATTAAATGAAATTTATATTGAGAAGGGAATAGGTTTAGGTGTGGATTTCAATTGAGGACTCACGTCGACATCTGAGTTGTATGATTCCTTATTATGGGTGGGGAATTGTACTTGGTGTAAAAATCACTTAGTTTCTGACACTGATAATCATTGAAATGTCTGTGTCGCGCTATTTGCTATATACCTATTGAGAGGGTGATTCCTTTCTTATTTGTATAACAGATAGATAGGTTATAGGTAGAGAATATAGGGTTAAGTACGAGTTCTTAAAACTCATACTTATGTGACGTTTGTGACTCATAGTTCTATGAAATGTTTATGAACCCCTCAGCGAATGGACGTCAAAGGTCTGACTAGGACAAATTCTTAAACTCATATGATTGTGGAAAGTTCCTGAACTCATAAGTGTGGTAAGTGTTGCCTTTTTTATAATCCTAATAAAAGAGCTCTAACTCATGCAAGCATACATGTGTCAACAAGTAATACATGGTAAGTAGAGTATCGATCCCACAAAGAAAGTTGTTAAATTTAAACTATTATGCATCAATTAACTCACTGTATTTATATGCTTAGACTAATGACTAAAAGTGTTGAATTAGACTAATTGTGAATATAAACTAAAAATAAGAATACAAATGGAATAGATATAATCTGGAAGTAATGGGACCTAACTTCATTTAATATTTCATCTAATCGCCACTATTATGCAAGAAGTGTTCACATATCACAGGAAAATAGCCAAGAGCACAAATAGAGTTATATCCATTTTTCAATGCACCATAACCTACTTACACAACATCTACAGATGTTAGACTCCATGTAATCACCAATACAACCAAAATCACTATATGTCTATTTGAAATTGCAATTATATTAATTTTAAGCTCAAGCCCTTATTCTAGCTCATACGGTGAAACAGTATATGTCTATTTAGTTCACAAAATACGCAAGCCATATACAATAGTCCCATATTCGCATGCTATCATGACTACAATCCAGACCTGTATGTTCATTGTCAATTCCATACAAATACTGAGATGAATGGTGATCAAGCATTCATGCATGTAAAACAATCATGACAGATATTCCATATGATATGCAAAACAACCCTAGCAATTAAATGTGTAACCAACTACATATTAAAATCCGTTAGAATCCCATAATGGAGTTTAGTTCATGACTGAACCAAAAGCTATTATGGGATTAACGCTAAACATGATCAATAAGCAACAATTGAAATAAAAAGATAGAACGATCAAACCCAATCTCTGAATAAAAACCAATGATAAACACTTAAATCCTCATAGAAATCTAGTAGCTAATAATAAAAATTCACAATGACAGAGAATCCCAAGAAGAATTGAAGAAGTAGACGTTTTGGCTTCGTTCTCCGTTGGAATCTCTCCCAAGGTGTAAACCCTAGTTACTATGATGAAAATACACTAAAAATTATCAAGTGTCCGTCTGACACAAGTCAAAATCATTTTAAAAACCAATTACACATCATTTAATAAAAAGTAAAATAAAACAAAATCACAGCGTTAGCATCTCGCGCGGCCGCGCGCTTCTCTAGCATATGTCTCGTGCGGGCGCGAGACTTACAAAATGTCCTGACCTGTCCAGCCGGCATCTCACATGGGCGCGCGTCTCCTGCACTTGTCCTGCTCGCTATCGCGTAACTTATAGTAAATCATCATTGTCTGGCCTTGTACTCGTGCGGGCGCGACCTTCATGCCTCCATTAGCCTTGTATCCTCTAATACCACCAAAATTAATCCAATTCCTGCACTTATTCACCAAAAGGAGTTTTAAGTAAATGCAATGCAAAATAACATGAAATGCAACTAAAACACAATAAAATGTACTTGAGTTGGGCACAATTTGCATGAATTGGTATTCAATAAATAGGTAAAAATACCACTTATCAAATACCCCCAAACTTGAACTGTTGCTTGCCGTCAAGCAATGCATACTAATGAACAATGAAAATGTAACTGCAAAACTATGCAACTACTCTATGATGTAAACTAGCCTCACATAATCCCAGCTATAACAGAATTTCAGTCCAAATTACCTCAGTGAATCATCGAGATCAAAGAATATAATTTCAAACCAAACTATAGACATAACCTCATACACTTAGATAATTTCATATATACTATAGAGATGCTATATGTGTGTGTGGTGTTCACCAAAACTTGATCTAAGCAAAGAATACATATGCTACACTGCTCCAAACAGAAAAATTATAGCCTATATCAAGATTCATGTATACTCATGCAACATAGACTGTTTCAACATATTGACACAAACTGAGGTTCAACAATGGGTGTATTGCTTTATTTCTACTCACGAGGGCTATTTACGCACTTTCCCGTGATGTTTAATGTTATTTTTCTTTTCTTTCTCTCTTTTTTTTACACATAATTGTGCAATGTCTCAATCCATTAGGCACACTACTACCCCTTAGCGAGCTTTCAACCAACGACACCCAGAGCATGAAAGACCTTAGGGCTCTAGGTGTAGAGACAATCCCCTCGGGCGTACTTACTCAAGTAGCCATGACCCCGAATTAAGACTACCCACATTATTGTTATTTGATTTGATTTTTTTTATATATAGCATACCTATGTTTTCCCAAAATTTGCATGTCAATGTTTCATACAGTTTAAGAGCACTTTCCACATGTTTCTCTTTTTAAAACTAAATGTTCTATCAAGTAGTGCAACCCATACTTCTTAAACCTACAAGTTATTGTGAACATGTTTGTGCAAACCGAAAGCATTTAAGCAGCAACATGAATCTCATCGTATAAAACATTATATCTCAGCTCATATTATCCCAAATATTCTAAAATCCTTCTCAATTCACTATCATCATTGGCTAGGAAAAAATTTCTATTAAGCAAGAATTTGTGTGAGACATGCAACTAAAACATACTAACACAATCAATAATGAATAAAAATTAAAAAAAATTTGCAAAAATTTATCTAACACATATACATGAAAAATTAACTAAACATGTAACAATTAAATAAAACTAAACTACTATGCTATAACCCCCAATACCCCCAAACTTAAAATATTCAATGTCCCCATTGAATGAAGGTAAAGGGTATAGAAAACTCCCCTAATGATTGGCTTCACCACCCTCCTCGGGTGGTGAATCTGGTGGTTGATATGGCACTGCGGTTCCAAACTGAGGTCACTCTAGCATTGTTCCTTGATGTACGAAGGCTTCGGCCAAGGCCCTTGTGAGTCCCGTAGCAAACGTTCCAAGATTGTCATACATGGCATCGACTTTACGCTCCAACCTTTGGAGCTGTCGATCTCTAGGAACGGTATGTGCTCGGGTGGATGGGCCTGCCTCATCTGTCTGAGGGGACTACTGGGATGGATCGAGAAATGTAGGCCTTAAAATGAATCCTCGTCCGCGCGGGTGTGGCTCACCGCCTGCCCAGTCCTCAAATTTTGCAATGGTGGCGTGGGTGATGTCCTGACTTGGATATTGCACTTGTTCGTTGCCCCAATTGCACCCCTGTTGTCTACATAACATGGCTACCATTGAAGCATGTGGAATGCTCCTAGTGGTAGTTCCCTTCAGATACTTCATAATATTTTGATGAATCAAATAACCTACATCAATATACTCGCCAGTAATTATGCCCCACAGTATTATGGCCATTTCTGCCGTGATCTCGTGCTGATGCGATGAAGGTAATAGCTTGGCACAAATAAAAAAAATTCACGCCTTGGCATATCGATTCAGTGCGGCTGCTGGGAATATGCGAGGCTGAGTCGTGCCAACTTTGTAAGTCCACTTTGTTCCTGGCACGCATAACTCAACGATAACAAGCTCTAAGTCCGTTTCTAGATGTGCCCCTGTGATCCAATTGGCCGCCCTTGTTGGTTGTCTTGCGGTGATTCTCAGGACGGTTCTGATGGCGGAAGGTCTATAGTCTATCTTGACACCACGAACCATAGCAGTATCGTTCATGGTGACTTTGGCATTGGTGTAAAATTATTGGACTATGCTCATCAGAATGGGCATGGGAGATGCGGTCAATCCACTCCAGCCTCGTTCCTGGATCATGGCACATAGCTGTCCATCCAGGCCTTCTGGTTTGAATCCTCTTTCCTTGATGAATGTTTTTGCTACGATTCGGTAGTACTCCTGCTGGGCTTCCAAACATAAGAACTTGGTGTGGTCGACAATGTCCTCCTCGTGACTGCTGGAGGAGGATGAGGAAGATGAAGATGGTCGTGCTCTCTTCGGACCCATTTGCAAATAATTGATTGAGAATGCATAGGAACTTACTGAGAGAGAATGAGAATTTGTGAGTTGATAATCTTCACACTTGTTTCTGCTAACTCAATTGGGAGCCCTAACTTTATAGAGTAGATGAGAGCGTGGGTAGAGCCTTGAACATAGAGAGAATCGTAGAGATTGGATGGAGTGATTTATGGCTTCAATCTGCAACTGATAGAGAGATAGAGACCTGAGTTATGGAGAGTGACAGAGTTTCGCATCTGTTATTATCGCAAATGAGAGTCCAAATGGTCCATAAATCTAATTTAAAATGTTCAGATCTGCCTTAATTCAGTGCCGCGCGCAGCCGCACGAGTGTGTAGTGAGCTGGGCGCGCGAGCACGAGACTTGCAAAATGACGTTTGTTCTAAGTGGCTTGATGCGCGGGCGCGCGAGTTTGTACTACATAGACCTCGCGGCCGCGCGCTCCTCGTGTCTGAAATGCTCAAGTTCAATTTTTCTCTGCCTCTCAGTAATACTTTCCACTGCTTGTTCCTGCATAGACATTAATGCTCCTTGTTAAGACATGAATTAGTGGCCATATAATGCTACTCATGTTGCAAATATTCGCAAAGCAATTCTCGCTACGCACTTAAGCATGAAAATCTAATAGCTTAATAAAAATGAATGAGATATAGCTAACTAAAACAATTCAAAATGAATAACTAAACAGTCAATGGTGGTAGAAATAATGGGTTGCCTCCCATCCAGCGCTAGGTTATAGTCAATTAGCTCGACTATCTCTGAATCTCACGTCACATCAAGAATTGAGGTGCCTTCCTTACTGTTCATCGCACCCGAAAATTTAATGACTTCAGCTTTCATCAACGGTTCTACCTTCGACTATGAACTTTTTCCTGTTATATAGTTCAACGGTTCATAATTTTTCAGTTTCTGTACTTCATCGTTCGGACCCCAATCCACCAAGTCAACCAAGAAGCATTCTTCTTCATCCGATGGGAACTTTATCGCCTTAAAGACATTAAATGTGACCTCTTGATCATGTACACGCATCGTTAGTTCCCCCTTTTGTACATCGACTGAAGTCCTTCCAGTGGCTAATAATGGTCTCCCCAGTATTATTGGTATGCTTTCTTCCTCCTCATAGTCTAGAATGATGAAGTCAGTCAAAAAAATGAACTTGTCCACCTTTACGAACACATCTTCAACAATTCCCCGTGGATACATGATGGATCTGTTAGCTAGCTGTAATGATATGTTTGTCGGCCTTGGAGCTGGCAATCCCAACTGATTGAACACTGACAAGGGAATCAAGTTTATACTTGCCCCCAGATCACATAAACACTTACTAAAGTTCATCTTCCCAATTGTGCACGAAATTGTGAAGCTGCCCGGATCCTTCAGCTTTGGAGGTAATTTCTGTTGGAGCACTGCACTACATTCCTCTGTCAAAGCCACTGTCTCAAACTCATCTAGTCTTCTCTTCCTTGACAATATACCTTCATAAACTTTGCACAGCTTGACATTTGTTCCAATGCCTCGGTAAATGGTATGTTAATCTGTAGCTTTTTGAATACCTCCAGAAACTTGCTGAACTGTTCGTCTTCCTTATGCTTAACTAACCTCTACGGATACGGAACTTGAGGGTGAATTGGTTGTACTGGACTCTTACCCTTCTCGTCTGAATTTACCTTGTCTTTCTCTTCCCGCTGAGCCTTATAATTTTCCAGATTTTCTTCCTTGTCAGTTAACTATTCTGCCTCGCGCGGCCGCTTGGCTTCCTTAGTATTATCAGGCACATGCGCGCGACTTGCAGAACCTGTCAAATCTGTCCCTAATCTCAATGTGATCGATTGACACCGCTCCTTCCCGTATCTTCTAGGATTTGTCTCTGTGTTACTTGGCAATGAACCTTGGGGCCTATTGTTAAGCATGCTCGCCATCTGCTCCATCTGAGTCTCAAGATTCTTGATAGCTACTGCTTCGCTTTTGATCATGACTTCAGTGTTTCCCATGTATTTCAATATCATCTCATCCATCTCTAATTTCTTTTCTAGCTGTGGAGCAGCTGGAGTGTGGTGTTGTTGTTGCTGAGAAAATCCCGGTGGAAACGGTGGTTTTGGTGTAAACTGTGGCTGAGACTGACTTTGTTGATTTCCTTGGTTATTCGACCAACTAAAGTTCGGATGATTTCGGTTGTTGGGATGGTATGTGTTCTGGAATTGACCTTGGTCTTTTCTGTAGTTACTCACATATTGTACCGACTCTGAACTGATAGCACATTGATCCGTGGCATGTGACCCCGCACAAATCTCACAAACAAAGGCAACTGTTTTCACTTTGCTATCTGCCAAAGTATCAATTTTCTTAGCCATAACTGCCATCTGTGCCGACAACTGAGTAATCGCTTCTACCTCCAATACACCTGCAACCTTGGGATGTAGCATCTGAGCTGTAGGATTCTGATAGTCATTTGTAACCATAGTCTCGATAAGCGTATAGGCCTCGTCATAGCTCTTTGCCTATAATGCCCCTCCTGCGGCTGCATCCATAATCGGTCTCGACTGCCATCCCAAACCATTATAAAACGAGTTGATCACCATCCAATCTGGCATACCGTGATGCAGACATTTTCGGAGCATCTCTTTGTATCGCTCCCATACTTCATATAAGGTCTCACCCTTTTGTTGCTCAAACTGAGAGATAGCCGTCCTCATCTTTGCAGTCTTCGCCATTGGAAAGAACTTGGCTAAGAATTTCTATGTTAAGTCCTCCCATGTGGTTATTGACCCTGACGGCAAAGAATGTAGCCAACTCCTAGCCATATCTCTCAATGAAAATGGAAATAACCGTAGTCTAATGGCATCCTCTGTCACACCCATGTACCTGAATGTATCACATATTTCAATAAAGCTCAATAGGTGCTCATTCAGATCATCTGTAGCAACACCCCCAAACTGTACTGAGTTCTGCACCATCTGAATAGTGCCCGGTTTGATCTCAAAGGTATTAGCTGCTATCGCTGGTCTGACTATGCTCGATTGTAGTCCATTTATGTTTGGCATGGAATACTCCCTTAGAGCCCGATGCTCTTCTCTTTGCTTAAGTCTCGGTTCTTCCGCCATTCTGGATGTTGTACTGTCTAACTGTGCTTGCAAATTTCTTCGCACACTAGCCTTCCACCCTCTTCCGTTTATGTTGTCCTGTGTTGGTGTTAGTTCTGAGTTGGATGATCACGTGTGCATAAAAATCTTCAACTACCTGAAACCAAAAAAAAACAAAAATAAAAATGAAAATGATCAGAATTGTCTAAGTCATACAATATAACTTTAAACTAATGATAATTATTTAAATTCAACACCTTTCCCTGGCAACAACGCCAAAAACTTATTGCCTCTTTTATAATCCTAATAAAAGAGCTCTAACTCATACAAGCATACATGTGTCAACAAGTAATACATGGTAAGTAGAGTATCGATCCCACACAGAAAGTTGTTAAATTTAAACTATTATGCATCAATTAACTCACTGTATTTATATGCTTAGACTAATGACTAAAAGTGTTGAATTAGACTAATTGTGAATATAAACTAAAAATAAGAATACAAATGGAATAGATATAATCTGGAAGTAATGGGACCCTAACTTCATTTAATACTTCATCTAATCACCACTATCATGCAAGAAGTGTTCACATATCACAGGAAAATAGCCAAGAGCACAAACAGAGTTATAAGCATTTTTCAATGCACTATAACCTACTTACAAAACATCTACAGATGTTAGACTCCATGTAAACATGAATACAACCAAAATCACTATATGTCTATGTAAAATTGCAATTATATTGATTTTAAGCTTAATCCCTTATTCTAGCTCATACGGTGAAACAATATATGTCTATCTGGTTCATAAAATATGCAAGCCATATACAACAGCCCAATATTCGAATGCTATCATGACTACAATCCATACCTGTATGTTCATTGTCAATTCCATACAAATACTGAGATAAATGGTGATCAAGCATTCATGTATGTAAAACAACCATGACAGATATTCCATATGATATGCAAAACAACCCTAGCAATTAAATGTGTAACCAACTACATATTAAAATCCGTTTGAATCCCATAATGGAGTTTAGTTCATGACTGAACCAAAAGCCATTATGGGATCAACGCTAAACATGATCAATAAGCAAAAATTGAAATAAGAAAGATAGAACGATCAAACCCAATCTTTGAATAAAAACCAATGATAAACGCTTAAATCCTCATAGAAATCTAGTAGCTAATAATAAAAATCCACAATGACAGATAATCCCAAGAAGAATTGGGGAAGTAGACGTTTTGGCTTCATTCTCCGTTGGAATCTCTCCCAAGGTGTAAACCCAAGTTACTATGATGAAAATATGCTAAAAATTATCAAGTGTCAGTCTGACACCAGTCAGAATCATTTTTAAAACCAATTACACATCATTTATTTAAAATTAAAATAAAATAAAATCACCGCATCAGCATCGCGCGCTGCCGCGCTCTTCTCTAGCATATGTCTCGCGCGGGCGCGAGACTTACAGAATGTCATGACCTGTCCAGCCGGCATCTCACGTGGACGCGCGTCTCCTACACTTGTCCTGCTCGCGGCCGCGCAACTTGCAGTAAGTCATCATTGTCTGGCATGGTACTCGCGCGGGCGCGCGTTTCCTAACTCATCATACTGCGCGGCTCACAATCTGCGCTTTGTTTCTGGTTCTGTCATGCTGCTGCTACTACTTGTTCATTCATGCTTGATCTCCTTGCTCCATTGCACCTCTGTGCCATGCATTCCCCCGTTTATGCCTTGCCTTTATGCCTCCATTAGCCTTGTATCCTCTAATACCACCAAAATTAAGCCAATTCCTGCACTTATTCACCAAAAGGAGTTTTAAGTAAATACAATGCAAAATAACATGAAATGCAACTAAAACACAATAAAATGTACTTGAGTTGGGCACAATTCCCATGAATTGGAGACATAAGTTTTCCAAAACTTCTAGCTATGCTAGACTTCAAAATTTTGACATCAAGCTACATACGCATTATGTATTTTTGAATATATATATATATATATATATATATATATATATATATATATTTGTAATGATTTTTGAATGGTTTAAAGAATAGTTTATGCTACTTATTTTAGCTAGACGATAATGATTTGAAATATCAAAATATATTTTTATTTATCACTTATGTACCATGTAACCTGGTGCAGAGATGATAAAAAGTTGATAGAGTTATAAATACAAGAATACGTATTGTGAATTCGATCTAAAATCATTGTTCCACTATTGTATGATGTGTTATGACTAAGTCATACAATGATGGCATCCTCAAACGGGCTGGTAATATAGTACGACATCATGACGTCATTCCAAAAATGTTTTTAAAAATTTAATTTGCCAACGACGTTTGGCTATACACATTCATAAATCAATTGAAATTGATTATTGATATGAGTTTACGCTATTCGATTCAGCTAGAATAATGTTTATGAAAACTCTAAGTGTTCATTGAAAAAAAAAATTCTCGAACCAAATTGTTTTGGTGCGGAATTCAATAAGACTGAGGTAAGAAAATTTTTTGCGCCCATGTCGGATAAGAGGAACAAGAAAATGGTTCCGACTATCAGTACTTGATTAGTACATGGCATAACGGGCTAATCACCCACTATGTCTGTAAGTTATGACGGTTTGTGGATGAATTTCCATTAAACCTTTGCAAAAATGATAGATTTGCAAAAATGATAGACAATAGTCTATATAACTCCTCAGCAATATTTGAAATTTTTTACTTTTGTGGGTGGTGTATTGGGTAGCATGTGATGATGTGTTTGAATGTTGTAAGCAGTATGGTGTAAAGTGAATTTTGGGGACGAAATTCTTAGAAGAAGGGGTGAATGTGACAACTCGAGAATTTAGAAGATTTTTAAAATCATAATTGATTGATTTAAGGTTCAATATTAGAACCTAGACTGAAAATAAGTGTATGGAATTGGCAGTTCTGTAAAGAAATTTTAATGATTTCAAAATTTTTGGACAAGGCTTGAATAATTTGGTAGACTGTAAGTGATAGTCTGGTAATGAGGTATAAGATTTTGGTGGATTTAAAATCTTTTGTTAAAGATTATCATGGTTAAGTATTTAAGTGTATACGAGTCGGTATATATGAACTTATGTGTACAATGTTAGTTTATGTGAACAATTTGTGAATAGAGATCAATTATTGATCAGATAAGTTACGTTCGTAACAAAACATAAAGTTATGTAAAGAATATCAAGGTTAAGTTAGAAAACACTAACGAACTGTTAGATACCCTAAGGATACATCCAGAAACCCTAATTTTAGTTCCGGGAATCTGAAACCCTAATTCGGATATTCAAAACCCTAATTTGAGAATTTAAAGGTTAAGTTTAATTGCCTAAGTGCTATAAGTTGTGGGATAAAAGGGAAATGTCCAAAATACCCTTCAAATTATAGAGGAAAAGACCAAATTGCCATTAGTGAATGCGAAATGACCAAAATACCCTTTTTCTTAAACTTTAAGTAAAATATTTTGTGAAATCTTGTGAGTCATCAAGCTAGCTTATCCCATGTGTGTAAAAATCTCACCAATTCTGATATATCTTGCCACCTTGCAAGTCTTGATGCATTGAATCAAAGTTTATAAACTTAAAAGTTAAGAAATTAACTTACTTTATTTTTCTATCAAGCCAAGTCTTTTCTCTCTCTCTTCTTCGAAAATTTTGAGAGGAACTAAGTGTTAAGCAAAACCAAGAACATCCCTTAGCTCTCTTATATCAGATCATCAAAAATCAGAATCAAAGGATTAAGCTTAGAAAGGTATAAACCTTAAAACTTAAAAATCATTTGATTTCATGTTGGATGTTGTTGTTTGTTGTCTAGAGTTGTGTTATGGGATGTTATCTAGTGATCTATGATGTTACATCATAGATCCATAACATCTAGAAGCCAGAAAAGCAAGTTTTCAAAACTGACTTAAAACCCTAAATCTATGGTATGACAGCCTAATGTCAGGGCCCATAGATCTTTGTGTGTTAAAGATTTGTTGTGTTTTAAGTTATAGATTTGTTCTCTGTCGTGAGGAGAGTAGACTGGAAGAGAAATAAACTTCATACCATGTCTATATTGTAAGTTATTAGTGGTCAAAGGTCGTTGACCGACCATGATCGAACGAATCTGGGTAACCCAGATTACTTAGAAAAGTCTGACAACCATTTTTGGAGGCTCGAATCTTGCAGTATGTTAGTGTTTATGTCATGTTGTTGGTTGTATATTATAATCTGACATGTAATCTACATACTCAAACCATTAGATCACCCGGATCTTGCTCAGAATTAAAGTAATCATTGGTCAAACAAGCGTTGACCAACTGTCCGGTTGAATTTCTGGAAAACCCATAATTCACCAAGAACAGTTTTTGGCATGCACTTTGATCACCTTGAATCTTGTGCTTCTGTTGTTATAAAGATATAATGTTATAAAATTGTACACTGACATCAATACTACATAATAAATTCCTAAAAATTATTTTAAAGCCTAAAAATTAGTTTTTAAATATTTTGAGTATATTCCATAAATATTTAATATTTTTGGAATATTAATGGTATTTAATTTATTTAATTATAATATTAAATAAATTAGTTAAAAATAATTTTAATAATTGAAAAATCATGAAAAATTATATTATGGTATAAGAAAATATTTGAAGTTATTTTTAATAACTTTTGATATTTTGTGATGAATTTCATTAATAAATTTATATTAATGGTGATTAATTTATTTAATGAATATATTAAATAAATTATGGAAAATTAGAATTAATGCTTTAAAAATTATATAAAAATGATTTAAGGGTTAGAAAAATATTTTGAGTTATAAAATATAACTTTTTATATTTTGTCATGAAAATATTAATATTTTATTATTAATAGCAATTATTGGATAATGGATTTAACTGTTTAAAAATCATATAAATATGATTTTAAAGTATTAAAAATACTTTGTGATATTATAAATATATTATAATATATTGTTATAATTTTCATTAATATTTAATATTAAATAAATATTAATGATAAAGGAATTATATGGTATTTAAATTATATAAATACGATATAAGTGATTGAAAAATTATGATAAATGGTAATAATTATCTGAAAATTATTACAAGCTTATGAAAAATATTTTGACTGATAATAAATTATCGAAGATATCTGTGAACTAGTTTAGACCGACTCTTAGTGATTTTAGACTCGAGATTTGTTGGACTAGACCTTCGGGATGTTAGAATTTTGTTGAGCTCAAGTCAGACTGAAATAGTTTGACCTGATACTATGTCTTATGTGTGTTGTAGACTGATAGGGTTATGTGTTAAGTGTTTAGGTTATTCTATGTATATATATATATATATATATATATATATATATATATATATATATATAATAGTATTATATTTTGATGATATTATTCTAATTTGTATATCGATATTATTTATATATTAGGTCTTCAAATAAAGCTTAATAAATTGTCTAACAGTAATCGATCGAACAGGCAAGTTTTCCTTAACTCGATCTCGAGTTGTTTCATTCAAATATACTTATGGTTGATCATTGCTTATTGCCATGTCTAAGAATTATTAAATTATAATCTTCACATATTGCATGTATTAATCAGGCATGAAAGGCTGATCACCTTCATTACCATTCGGTCCAAATATAATTGATATGTTCATGTTAAATGTTCTTCAGCTATGCAAGTTTGTTCATGCTAGTTCTCAACTATATTGAAGAATTATAGCCAGCTTATTATTTAAATTGTTTCAATCATGATATATCCTTTAATAAATTTATACTTGTTGTGTAAAATTATGCTCACCCTTGCTATATAATGATAAACATTGTAGATAAAGTAAATACGTTTGGATACAGGAAAGGATAAAGCCAAGTCCAGCTTGGGATTATGTGTGTAGTTAAATTGTAATAGTACAGTATGATAATAATGTTATCTTTTAGATAGTTTATGAATTGTGTATAAGTTAAGGTTACACGACCTTGGGGAATAATGTGTAAAGTTTATTGTACAAATAATTTATGTTTATATCTTCTACATTAATTATAGAAATAGTATACCAGATTTGTGGTGATTAGGACCCAGATTTGGGACTGTCACAACAACTCTATCATGCTTGCCTATAAGGTTCAAATGCAAGTAATACAATGCTCATCAAAGTTAGTTTCTAAAACTTTTAAATTTCTCTTTAAAACACATATTAAACAGAGCTTGACAACCTTTTATGTGCAATACATCTTGGAATTGCATTCCTTATCCATCCACGCACATAACTAGGCCACGTTCACATGTTTCCAAGGTCGAAACTTAAAAGACACAAAGTTCGTTAAATTTTATTTTTAAAACTTCAAGTTTTTCTTTCAAAACACTTTCAACCAAGCTATATCAATCTAGTATATGCAAGGTAACTTTAAAACTACATTTCATGGACGTTTATATGCGTACATAGGGTCCAAGGTCAGAACTCAAAGGACACCAAATTCATCAATTTTTCGTTTCTCAAAAACATTAACTTTTCTTTTAGAAATCATTTTTAAAGCATTCCATTATGAGTAAAGTAATCTTAGCCATATTACATATATATTATCATGCATATTCATGTTTTATCACTTAGAATAACATATTCCATCGTCGGGAGCACTATACTTGCATATGTGTTCGTTCGACGCCCTCCGATCGCCTTCCAATAAGTAATAGTCACAAAGATAACTATTTTTACCCTTCATATCGACCTAAAATCGAAAACAGTAAAGAAAAAAAAGTTGTAGGTCTATTCGTCCTCGTTCCAGATCATCTTGAATCAACTCAATCAGAGTTCGTATGAAAACGTTATGGCCGTTTTACCAAAATAGGCTAAAGTAGTCACACTTAACAGACATTAGGCACGGCCGCGCCCAATTCCTTCACCAACTCAGCGCGCCCGTGCCATAAGGCAGCACCCAGCTGCGTCCCCGCACCCCTGGGCTGCGCGACCGCGCTTGGCCTCACCCAAAGTACAGTTTTTGACATAACTTTCTCATTTTAAGTCCGAATCAGTTGGTTTTCGATTCGTTGAACTCGTTAAACTCATAGCTACACATCTAAAGAATAATTATTACACTTAAAAAACATTAACAAACCCTTTTAAGGGTTCCAATTTAGTATTCATGCTATATTTTTATATTTTAAACATATTTAGCGAATTCATTCACTACGAATTCGTTTCTCAACCAAATTGGTCTGTTTAACTTTCGTTGTTTTTGCATTTGACTATATTAACAACATTTAGCAACAATTCATGGATTACAACAACACTTAGCCATCAAATTTGTGACACAATAGTGACTATTTCTTGACATTTCTATGGAAATACAAAACTTAGGAATCAAGAACTTGTACTCTCTTTAATTTAGCATGCTTAGTCCAATTACACTGACTTCATAACATACATATATCTCAAACAACATGATGACATCAATTCACAATTCAATTAATCATGAAATTCATGAACTCTTTGAAAATTCAATATTATACCATCTTACATTATAATCACACAATCATCATGTGTTCACCATTCTATACTTGATTTATGTTTTCAGAAACATTGAGTATTTAGAATTTAGTACCTTTGATGATTTTTCTCAATTAACAGAGTGCTCATCCCTCTTACTGCAATAATCAATGCAAGAGCTTTTCTTGAAATTCTTCTTCACTCTCAACTCACTGACTCACTCTATTAATCCATTTCACTCCATATGTTGTGCTAACATAAAACTAGCAATTGGAAATTGA
Source organism: Panax japonicus (assembly GCA_020205505.1). Classification (NCBI taxonomy): domain Eukaryota; kingdom Viridiplantae; phylum Streptophyta; class Magnoliopsida; order Apiales; family Araliaceae; genus Panax; species Panax japonicus. The sequence continues at coordinate 53,752,108 of CM035095.1, read as the reverse complement.
AAGGAAATCTCTCTTTATATATAGCCAAACCATTACCCAATTTTGGTTTTTGCCCTAGAAATCAAACTAGTGGAAGGAAGAAGAATCCATTAGACAAGAAGGAGTTGGTAGAAAGTGGCTAACCACTCCCTCCCCACCATTCCCGTAGCCATCATCACTATCTTCTAGCTTTTGATTTCATTGAGTTTTGAGCATGGAGAAATAGACTAGGCCAATGGCTTAGTCACGTGAGTAAGGAGAAATAACTGTAAAATTGGGACAAGGCTTATAACTCAGCAACAGAAGCTTAGTTTAGTTCCTTTTAATTCCCAAAATGAAATTTTAATGTGTTAATGCAACTGCAGCAAGTTAAATTAGGGATTATTTATGTACTCATATCATATACTCCATGTACATTAGTCCACATAATATTTTTATTGGGCTAAATATAAAATAGTTGGATATTCTCATTTCATCATTTTCCATAAAATAATTAATATGTTCAATACTAATATTATATTATAATTCATCAATTCCTTTTCTCCCACAAATTGTCTTAAAACAATTTTTTTTAACCACCGCATAAAGTATTAACTTAATGCATCAATCTCTAACCAATAATTACTTATAACTATATTGGTTCTTTTTTTTTTATTAATCATTAATCTTTCAAATATAAACCCTTTTATATATTACAATACTATATAATATATTAAAAATATCAAATATTAATTAACATATTTCTTCCATCCTCTTATATTAAACACATATAATAATTCACCGTCTGATGTAAGTGAATTAATCCTTTCTATTCAATTTAATATCACGCCACTACCACACAAGGATTTATTACTTAAATTATATTATTCAATAATATAATTTTTCACTTAATTTAAGTTAACTAATATTTATTCTTGTTTAGTTAATTTTCATAACTAACTCTCATTCAAATAATGCTTTGCTGTCTCAATGCATTCATGGACACTATAAATATCAAATATGGCCCATATGATAACATATTTGTCACTAATATACAATTCCTATATTTCAAATTACACAACTCATCAGATTACACAAACTCATCATGAACTATCTACAGACCGGCGCGGCCGCGCTGGTCTTAGGCTTGAGAGTGGCGCGGTCGCGCCACCTTAAGTTAGGACGCAGACATGTTATGCTTCAACAAAAACAGAACTTAACTCGAAAATCCTTTAACATGCTCCATACATGCTATCTCATTATACTAACAAATATAAATCTCCAATGACTACATTCTTCATAATTTAGAGATTAAACTTCAAGTTCAACTCTTCTTTCTCTATCCCAATATTAGTCCATAAAATCTCTAACCAATATTTATCTAAAGATATATCGACTTTCTTCTCTCGTTAACAACGTACATATATACAGGTCCAAACCTAGCACACATCGAGTCTTTAATGGTATTCAATATAGTACACTGAGTGGTTTCCCACAAACAACTAATAAATTAGTTTTTGTCTTGTCTACACTATTTTCACAGTGAGTTAGACCAGTTACTAATTCGTATATACCTCCGCTCTTTGAAGGAATCGTTTAGCCCAGCTCCTATACATCCACCATTAAAGGGTACAGTTGCACTACCTTAGACTTGATACCTACTCGTACATATACTCAAGGAATTGGTGATTGTCAAAGATATTTAATGTCACCAACTTACTTGATAAAATAATTTCACATAAATTATTTAATGTCAATAGATAAATCTTATCCATCTTCTTACTAATTCATCTATACAATTTATAACAAATTTATAATAATGATATATATTTATTAAACATAACATCACTTATTACATAGCTCATATTACCCTATGTAACACAATACTACATACCTCGTATCACATAAATATTCTTGTTCGAACCCTTCATATGCCTTAATAATTTTATTTACTAAATTCTTATTTTAATATTTTCTAAAAATTCGTGTTCTTACATCCTCTCCCCCTTATAAGGATTCCGTCCTCAAAATCACCGAAACCTTCTCTACTTTGTGCTATTCCGAATATTACATATTCTTTTAAATAATTTTATCCATTCTCTTTTCAGAAGTTTCATTATAACTTGCTCACTTGCATCCTACCACATTCTCCTTTTTAAGGAACATTCTACTCACTACATTCATCACACAAAAGAATAAGAGTCTTCCACGATTTTTCAATAATCGAGAAGTAGTATGAATAACTCAGATTCCAATTTATGCTGAAGGGTCACACAAGACCGAGAACTTTTCTCAAGGTTTACAAATGCTTCAACACAATCCTTCACATTGCAAACCAGAATGTTTATCTATCACAAAGACTGAAAACACCCTCCACACATACACTAGGTGGCCAGCCTATTGTACCACTACGTTGGGCCACAACGTAGTATTTTGTAATGACTACATGCGTTACGCTCGGAACCATTGTCCCCCAAAACCTGTCCCCTTATAGGGTTGCTCACCTCAGTGTTTCCACATCTAAATCCGCACTAGACAATCTGGTTTGGCATAAATACTCAAGAACTCTTGAATTTCATAAATATTTTTCAACAGTCGTCTATCCGAATCAAATAGCTTAGACTTTTATCAACAATTCAGACATTAATCAAAATAATTTGGTCAACTTAATTGACCTTCTTCATAATTTAAAAGAAAAACAAAAATTCTTTTATGACGTCATGATATCGTACCGAATTAGTTGTACATTGAGGATTCCGCCATTAGGTGACTTTGTCATATTACATCATACCATAGTGGGCTGACGATCTTTCGATCATAACCAACAATAGGTTCAACTGCATATGACTCCATCGTTTACCATTTCTACACCATATCAAATGATGTAAATGGTCAGAAATACATTTTGAAAATTTTTAAATCATTTTTGTCTTAGCTGAAACAATTAGCATAGACATAAGAATAACGATATTATTTTTAAACATCATTAGTTCAATCACATGATCCAATATTTTTTAAAAAAAATAGAAGTGGAAACATCAGCACGAAGTCAATAAATTTTGAAAATCTAGCAGAGCTAGAAGATTTAGAAAATATATGTTTCTCCATCAACTTCAATCTTTACTCCATTGCTTCATTCTATAAATTTTTGACACCATCAATGCTCACTATACCAAAATCTCTTAGCTTCATAACATACATATACCTGATATAGTTCGTCAAACTTACCACACTTTGGAAATTTAGGAACTTGCCATAATCATATGAGTTTAAGAACTTACCCTAGTCGGACCATAGGCGTCCATTCGCTGAGGGGTTCAAAAACATTTCATATAATTATGAGTCACGAACATACCAAAAGTATGCGTTTTAAGAACTCACAACTTAACCTTATATTCTCTAACTATAACTTATCTATCCATTATACACATGTGAAAAGAATCACCTTCTCAACAGGTATATAACAAATAGCGCGACACAGACATTTCAATGATTATTAGTGCCAGAAACTAAGTGGTTTTTACACCAAGTACAATTCCCCGCCCATAACAAGGAATCATACAACTCAGCTGCTGACATGGTCCTCAATTAAAATCCCACCTAACTCTAACTCACACTTAACTTGCTCTTTGCTCGATACGAATTCTACGTATTTCATCATATACAACTCCTCATGAGTTCATATCGTACCATTTCATAGTACATTCTCTTATAGCATCAAGTTATACACACTTAGTCATTACAGACTATTTATCACTTCATAGCTCATTCTAATCACGTCGTGATCATCAATTTACCTTAGGGTTCTTTCCCGATTGTCAACAAAACTCCATCTGAGTTCATTCTTATTATATTTGTCATATTCATCTTATAGACATCATCTTAACATTTTTATTACCAAAGTTAGGAAACTCCTGAATCCTCATTCTCTAGATACTTCACTTATATATTTTAATCTTTATCTTTCTCTCTCTCTCAGGTTATAGCATAAAGTACACTTACCTAAAGTTTATAACCTATAGCTTTGATACCAACCTGTGACGCCCCCAAATCCAGGTCCCTTCGAACCTCGGATCCGGTCTGCCACGATACTACTATCGTCAAACTATTATATCTTTTATTCACAACTTTAATGAATATAACTTTGCTTATTACAATTTAGAATATATATTCTTTCCATTTCTAGGATCTATGTATAATGACCCCAAACTATTATAAGTTTTAAATATTGGTCATTTACCTTTCATGTTTTACATCACATTCGATGTTATAAAAATATGCGAAATAATTTAAACTTTTTTTAATCTCCTTTGAGAAATATTCTTTTATTGATTTCTTAACTTGAATCAATTACAAATTCATGAATCAATTTATGTTATGATTCCTTCTATTCGAATTATTGTATAAATATTTACATCGCAATTCGAATTTCTCTATGTATCACATAATACAACTTTACAACGCAAAATGTATTACACCTCGTATCACATAAATATTCTTGTTCAGACCCTTCATATGCCTTAAGAATTTTATTTACTAAATTCTTATTTTAATATTTTCTAAAAATTCGTGTTCTTACAGTGCAAGCTTTATAGGAACGTAGGGCCTATTCTGAATAGTTTCAAATATATCTTCATCTATTGAATCCATATATGCTTGCATCCGAACTTTCCAGTTGGCGAACTTGTCTTTGTTGCGCATAGGTGGCTTGCTGCCTCCTCTAGTCTTTGATTCGCTTATTAGATGTGCCATTGGATCTACTTAAGCTTTGTAGGCTGTTAGATAGAACCTGCTTTGATACCAATTGTTAGTTCCCTGAGGCACAATAGTTATCTAGAAGGGGGGGTTGAATAGATATTTAAAAAACCCTTTTTAAATACTTTGTTAATTTTGTTATCGATTCAAACAAAGCGGAATTAAGATTTGTTTGAACTCCCTCTTAGATATGGTGAGTTAATGAGAGTGAGGTAGTTATAACAGTTATAGCAGTTATAGCAGTTGTGGGAAGCATGTAATAGACACAACAGTTTTAAGTTTTTCAGAGCACTTAAAGCTCCTAATCCACTCTTTTACTCCTTGAGTAGGAAATCCACTAAGGATATTTTTTACACTTTCTGAATCTCACAGATTCCTTCTAGACCAGCAGTCTAGGCACTTCGTAGTTCACTTTTAAACTCTTCAAGCCCAGCAGACTTGGTTCTTCACAGTTCACTTAGAACTCTTCAAGTCCTTCTGACTTAGAACTTCTTACTTCACTTTATTTATAGTTGATGAGTTCTTGATTGGTCCTACTCAGTTGTCATTAAGCTCTTGTTTGAAAGAATTGAGTAGCTGAGCAAGCTTTCTCTTTTTCAGGTCGTAGAGTTGAGAGTTTTGCGTTGAGTGTTCTTTAGCATTTTGTTCAATGCTTGCTTTTACTTACATCTTCAGATGTTTTCCATATATGTGATCCTTGAAATGTATCCATTGAAGATATCCGTTGAAGATATCCGTTGAAGCATTAAATGCGTTTGACATTTTTGAACTTTGATGGAGACTTTTCTGCATATCTTCTGATTAGTATTCTGGCCCACTGACACAGCAGATTTTCATCTCACTTAACACCTGAAAAGATGTTTTACTCTGTCCCATGGTACTTTCCTTATCTTCTTCAATACGTTTATTTGATGTATAGTAAAGATATCTTCTATGTCATTGGGACTGGCGAAGACTTCAACACTTATAACCTATTCCACATTTGTTGGGATTTATCTTTAAACAAATGTGCAAGGCTCGATGCTTCTGACATAGATATATGAAGCTCTACAATTCTGATCGTGATGTCTTGCCACCTTGATGCTTGATCTGATACTTAAGAGCACTACAATTTCTCTTAAGGACTTGGCACGCTACGATCTTCACTTGCTTGTCTTGCAGATTCTACGTTTTTGAGAGCACACTACGATCTCTGAGTTGGCTCAATAAATGTTTGGACCACTCTACGATTTCCAAAGAGGCCCTTCAAGGTAGACAGACTACGATCCTCGATGCTCTACGATTCTGCCTTGGTTTTTGCAAACTCTCGATCAGCTCAATAGACTATGATTTTGTTGAAGCATATCTATTACATCTCAAGACATAGATTAACCTAACATCTTTTATCTCCTCATAAATACATTCATTTACAGAATGATAAACATTAAAAGCTTAGATCAAATTAACAGATTTGATCTATCACTAAGTCCTTGTACATATATTCCTTGAAGGACTTTACATAAAATCATAAACATTTACTTTAAAACATCAAATCAAACTATGTAGTTTCCCAACATATTGCACAATAATGAATAGTAAAAATTAAATTTTCGCGCGAATTCCTGTGACTTCACCTGTGAATCTTTCTTCTATGCATCCATGAATTGTTTAAATAGTGCCCTGTCATTCTCCTATAAATAGGATGCTTAGTTAAGAAATGAAAATCACACCAGAATTAGAGAATTTTTCTTCTATAATATTGTGCACATTTCTTTCTAGTATAAGGATACATTGAGTGTAAAAAATAGTGCAAGTTTTCTTCAAGAATATCTCCATTATACCAGTCAGATTTACTCTCCTTTTAAGGTAAGAGTTATTATTTTCATTCAATATTCGTAAAGAATATTATTTTCTTCCATACTCTGTAGTATCTAAGTAATATTATTTCATTTCATATTCCTAACTCTACACTTATTTTGATAAGTGTTGCTTCTATACTCCCTGAAATTAGTAGAATATCCTTGAATTTTGTGCTTCATCTAGTATCGTTTCACTGAAATATTTTTCTGAACTTTCTTATCAAATTTTAATCTTTTCATGTTGGGGTATTATTCACAAAGTACTATTCACTCGGGTACTATTCATGGGATACTATTCACCCAGGGTACTATTCATGACAAAATTAGTTTCTTTTCTGTCCAAATTATTTTTAATACATAAATATCATTCTTGAATTTTACTCCACAATTAATTATCATGTTGACAATTTGGACAATCTTAAACTCTGGATAAATTAAATTATAAAGCTTTAATATTTATCCTTGATCTCACTTGATTGAATTCTTATATCATTGTCATCATCATCATGCTTATATTGCGGTGAAAGTCATCTTTGGCCCGTACTGCATAGATGAACTATTGATTGTTATGATTATGACCAAGAATTGTATACTGGTATAATCATGACCTTTAATGTTACAGACATACGGTGTGGTGAAAGTCGTCTTGGGCCCGTAGTGTATAGATGGACAGTTGTTTGGCAAGATCATAACCACTGGTGATATTAACGTATATCCTTGGCACGTTGTGCATGGATAATTCATTGATGTCAAATATTTATTGAGTTATGTTACACAGATAAAATATTGATGATGAAGTTTTAAATCATAAAAGATAGTAGACTTCATGCTCTACTTGACTCTTCTAATGGATTGTTTGTTCCACTGCAGTTATAGATCTAAACTTGTTGTCTATTGTATTCTATCAGATTTTTTATTGTTGAGGACTAAGGATAATTTATTCTACATTATCTTAGTCATAATATTCTTTACCGAACTAGTTGAGTTCACCCTTTTATTTCATTGTTCTCTTCAGGAAATGAGAATATAATTGGGACTAGTCGGGGAATGGAGTGATGGTCCAAGATGGTGGCTATAGTAGTCCTCGTTGTTCTACAAAATAGTGTGATAATAATTGTAATGATGACTTATTTTAAGTTTGGATATTGTCTACGAGACAATATTTGTATTAAAACTCATAATTTATGGTTTGTCGTATTTTTCACGACAGTTAATAATTATATAAATGAAGTTTTTATTTAAATTCTATACCATGTATTTGGCGACTCAAAATGTGTTGTATGGACCTATTTTGGGGGCGTCACAGTTGGTATCACAGCTTAGGGATATGATCACTGACGGATATCTGAGGCTAGAACTAGGAGGGGAGAGACAAGTAATTCCTTCGCTAGTATGTCCTACCTAAGTTTATTTGTTATTTAATTGGTCTGTCAGAATATAGGAATAATAATGTTGCCTCTGTTTCGGTCAAACAAAATAGACTCTAACTCATGCAAGTATACACGGGTCAACAAGTAGTACAGAGTGAGAAAGTGTCGATCCTATGGAGAAAGGTGAATAAATAAAAATTATCATGGAACAACCTAATCACTATTTCTATATGCTTAAACAATCAATTTATAAGTAAATTTGTTCTCTAAATTAATTATCAATACAAAAAGAATAATTACTAAGATGAGGTAATCAAATTGGAGAGATATGGGATTCTAATATCATAATGCATGCCTTATGTTATGTCTACTTATTCAACATGGAAAGCTAGTCGAAAGCACAAAAGTGGAACATAACCATCTTTCAATGGACTATGTCCAATTTACACAAAATCCATAATTGATAGAATTCATGTAAGCATCACAATTACCAAACCCATTATATGTCTATGTGAATTTACAACAATAATGATATAAGCACAAGTTTTCTTAATGACTACACATGGTGAACCGGTATATGCCTATTCGGGTCACTAATCACAAAACCTAATTCAAATAAGTCTCATGAACATATGCCAACATGGTCTAATCTATACTTATATTTCATTTTCCAATTCTATACAAACAATTAGTATGAATGGTGATTAATCATTCAATAATTTAGCACAACCATGATGGACATTCCAATATTAAACATACATCACAATCAGGCATAAATGAATAGACTATGCATTAAAATCCATTAGAATCCCATAATGGAAGTTAGTTCATTTCTAAATCAACAGCCATTATGGGATTAAAGCAAAACATGAAAATTAGAAATACAAATAAGAGATATAAGAGAAATGAGAGATCAAATCAGATAATCCCTGCTGCAAAGTCTGTTTCCAGGCTTATTCAAATCCACAATCTTCACCAGAATGAAAAACAATATTTACAAGCAATCATCTAAAGATAGAAGCTCAAAATATTAAGGAAATGTTAAAACTCTCTCTAGAGAAGACAAAACCTAATAACAGTAATGAAAACTAAAAAATATGTCTCTGGTAACCAACCAAATCGTCAAAAGATAGGAAACACGCTCTAACATTTCAAATTACAAAAGTCAATATTTTGAAATAATTATAACCAACGCGCCACGCGATGGTACACTGGGATTCAGGGGCGGGCGCGCGGTATATGTTGATGCCGAGTGCATGGCGCGGGCGCACCATGTCCCTTTGTTAGTGAGGCGCGGCCGCACAGTAGCCTTGTCTGCGTCTGTCTTTCCTCTGGCGCGGGATCGCCGTGTCTAGCTTTGATGGGAGCGCGACCGCGCTATTGCTGCTTGCTGTCTACTAGTGTTTTCTTCCTTCATTGCTGCTACTTGCTTACTTCTTTCTTCTTCACTTCTTTTCTTCTTCACTTCACCACTTCATTGATCCTTTAAGTGCCCTCCTACTGCTATCTTCACTTTTGCACAAGCCACCATGCCTTGTCCTTTCCATTTCCATTTCCATGCCATTTCCATGTCATTCCATGCCTTAGGATGCTTTAGGAGTTCCATTTATACACACTGCAAAACAAACACAAAAAGCAAATAAAACATACCGAAATTACTTGAGTTGAGCCAAATTCCAGTGAGTTGGTAACTAATAAGTAGGTATAAAACCTACTTATCAAATACCCCCAAACTTGAACTATTGCTTGCCCTCAAGCAATACACACAAAAATAAAATGAACAATGAAACTACATGCTATGCAAACTACACTATCATGTAAATGATTCCCAAATTTATAGCTTTATTAGAATTCCAATCAAGAATGCCTCAGATAAATATCCAGATTTAAGAATAAAGTATCAAACTAAGCTACAGACATAACACCATACAATCAAATAATCCAAACTCGCTATAGAGATGTTGTGTGTGAGTGATGTGTTCATAAATAGGCTTGACAGAGGAAAAGATTATACATGCTATACTGCTTAAGACAGAAAATTAGAGTTCAAATCAAGAACTATGCATACTAATGAAACAACAACTATTCCAACACATCAATACAAACTATAGTTCAACAATGGGTTTATTCTGCTTTATTTTTACTCACGAGAACCATTTTTGCACTTTCCCGCTTAGTTTATTTATTTCTTTTCTTTTTTCCATGACTGGGCAATGCCTCATTCCATTAGGCTAACAGTGCTACCCCTTAGCGAGTTTTCAACCAACGACTCCCAGAGCATAAAAGACCTTAGGGCGCTAGGTGTAAAGACAATCCCCTAGGGCGTACTTGCTCAAGTAATAAAGGCCCCGAAACAAGACCAGTCACGATAATTTTTCATAATTTTCTCCTTTTCTTTTCTTTTCTTTTTTTATATAGCACGCATACCCATGTATTCCCAAAGTTTAAGTATAAGTGTTTTCATAGTCTATGTCCACTTCCTACATAATTCTATCTTTAAAAACAACACTTTCTACTCAGCAAGTAAACAAGTTAATCTTTTACCAAAAAGCAGACAAGAACACTTACGTTCTAACTGATAGCATCTAAATAACAAGCATGAATCAAATCATGTATAACATTATAACTAAGCTCAACTATCAACTAAATTCAAGAATCCATGAAATTTCTACTTCATCATTGGCTAAACTAGAATTCCACTAACTAGATACTTGGGATATGCAACTAAACAGATAATAAACAAGAAAATGCAAAAAAAAATTCTATAAAATTAAACTAAACACATAAACACATAAAAATTAAAGTAAACATGCATAAATGATGCAAATTAAACTACATGCTTTATACTGCTCTACTAATCACCTAATACCCCCAAACTTATAATATTCATTGTCCCAATGAATGTAGGTAAAGGGTTACAAGAACTCCCCTAATTATCAGCTGTACCACCCTCCTCGGGTGGTGAGTCTGGCGGTGGAAAAGGCACTGTTGTCCCGAACTGAGGCCACTCTAGCATTGTTCCTTGCTGCGCAAAGGCTTCAACTAAGGACCGCGTTAATCCATTTACAAACGCTAAAATATTATCATACATGGCATCCACTTTTCTCTCCAATCTTCTAAGGCGACGATCATCATTTTTAGCACTAGCATGGGTTGAAGTTCCTGCTTCAATTGGCTGCGTGGGCTGAGGAGATGGCACTGAAGATGTGGCTGGAAGAATAAAGCCATTTCCCCTCGGGTGCGGTATACCTCCTGCCCAATCCTAGAACTTGGCTATGGTAGCATGAATGATATCTTAGCTTGGATACTGCAGCTGTTCATTGGCCCAAGTGGCCCCTGCTCGTGCACACAAGTGAGCGACAACTAATGCATGTGGGATACTTCCTGTGGTGCTCCTCCTCAAATAGCGTAACATGTTTTGATTTAGAAGGTGGTCCATATCAATGTATTTGCCTGTGATTATTCCCCACAAAATTATTGCTCGCTCGGCTGTGAAATCATGCTGATGTGATGAAGGCGTCAATTTTACACAGATAAATAAATTCCAAGCCTTCGCATAGCGATTGAGGGCTGAGCTTGAAAAATTTGTAGGCTGGTTTGTGCTCGATTTGTAATTCCACTGCGTACCAGGCATGCACAAGTCTGCTATTACCCTATCCAAGTTGGTTTCAAACCTTGTAGCCTCCACCTAGTTAGCACGTCCAGTCAGTGGGGTAGGAAAATTGAACACTCCTCTAATTGCCCGTGGGATATAATCCACTTGAACTCCCCTAACAAAAGATAATCCACTCATAGTCTCTTTCGCGTTGGCATAAAATTCACGTACAACACCCATGGGTGCAGGCATAGGAGTCGATACTACTCCAATCCAGCATCTTTCTCGTATCATTTCCCAAAGTTGTCCGTCTTGTTACCCAGGATTAAATCCATGCTCCTTCATAAAGGTCTTAGCCACTATCCTGTAATACTCTATTTGAGCATCTAGACTGACGAACTTGGTGAGGTCGACTATGTCCTCACTATGGCTGCTTGAAGATGATGATTCTGGAGTGCGAGAACGTGCTCTTTTGGGTGCCATTGAAGTTACTAAAGAAAAACCCTAAGAGAAAAGGAGAAATTAACTGAAGAAGATACGCTCTGTATACTACCACCCTCAAACTTATTGTTTTCCACTATTCTGAAGACACCCTAATTAGATGAACGAGGATATGTATGAGAGGTTGAATGTGGGAAGGAAACCAAAGGCGTAGAAATTGGTGGGGTGAGGAATTAATATTTTGAAAAGAAACCATTTTGAAGATATGAAGAGATAGAGGCACCGGTTTGTGACAGAGAGATGGAGAGGCACACGTTTAAATGAAGTTACAACTGATAAAAGAAGTGGAGTGGGACATGTTTTCAAAATGTTTAAATTTTTTGCAACCAGACTCGGGCGCGGCTGCAAAGTGTTTAAGTCTGTTGATGGCGCGGGCGCGCTGCTATGGTGCGTTGTGGATAAACATGTAAAGAGTGCGGGCGCGCTGTGAACCAGAATGCAAAGAAGCCCAGCGCGGGCGCTCCATATATGTATAATTCAACTATGCGGCCGCGCTGTCCTGTACCCTGAAGTGAACTGAGCTGCACTTGAAGTATTATTAAGTAGCCATTGACACTCTTCAACTAACCTGCATATAAAGGATTTACAAATATGAGGTATACCAATTCCTCAAATCAAAATATATACTAAGTAACATGTATGAATGAATTTATATCCAAAAATATTCTACATGTTATTCCTAACCAAAATGATATGTGCATTCAGCTCTAACAAAACTTGTGTAAACAATTTAATACTCTCAATAATTAAACATGAATATGAGAAATAGACATGATTCAAAAAGAATTAAACAAGAGGAGAGAAGAGAAAATAATGGGATGCCTCCCATTGAGCGCTAATTTATAATCAGTTAACTTGACTATCTCTGCTCCGATCATGTAGTAAAAAGAATTGAGGTGACCTTCTGCTTGTCAACCTCACCACCAAAGTAATTCTTAAGCCGTTGTCCATTGACCTTAAAGGGCTTATCTGGGAAATTATCAAAAATCTCGATTGCACCATGTGGATATACCTTCTTCACAGTAAAAGGCCCTGACCACCTCGACTTAAGCTTCCCTAGGAAGAGTTTGAGTCTAGAATTAAACAATAATACTCTTTACCCCGGTTCAAACACCCTTTCCATAATCTTGCGGTTATGCCATCTCTTCACATTTTCCTTGTATAATTTGGAGTTCTCGTAGGCTTGCAATCTAAATTCGTCTAATTTATTAAGTTGGAGTAGGCGTTTCTCTCCTGCTACCTTCAAGTCAAAATTTAGCTTCTTTATTTCCCAATATGCCTTGTGTTCGAGCTCCAAAAGAAGGTGACAAGCCTTTCTATATACAAGCTGAAATAGTGACATTCTCAACGGTGTCTTATAAGAAGTCATGTAAGCCCATACAACATCATCTAGCTTCAATGACCAGTCCTTCCTTATGGGATTCACGATCTTTTCTAGAATTCTCTTTACTTCACGATTCGATACCTCAGCTTGGCCATTAGTCTGGAGGTGATAAGCTGTAGCAATTTGATGACTCACCCCATACTTGGCCAACAGAGCTGTGAACTGAAGATTAAAAAAATGGCTGCCCTCATCACTAATGATGGCCCTCGGAGTCCCAAACCTCGTGAAAATACTCCTTTGTAAAAACCATAGAACCACCTTATCATCATTAGTTGGAAGAGCTGCCACTTCCACCCACTTAGATACGTAGTCGATTGCCAATAAAATATACATGTTCCCACATGATGAAATGAAGGGCCCCACGAAGTCTATCCCCCAAACATCGAAAATTTCTACTTCGAGGATTGTATTCAAGAGCATTTCATTTCTCTTAGATATGTTCCCGACTCTCTGACATCTATCACATTTCTGAACAAAACTATAAGCATCTTTAAAATTTGTCGGCCAGTAAAATCATGCTTGCAAAACTCTAGCCGCTGTTCTTTCACCACCGTAGTGACGTCCATACAATGACGCGTAGCAATCCGTCAAAATACCCTCTGTCTCGCTATATGTGATACACCTCCTTATCATTTGATCAGTACATTGTTTGAACAAGTACGGTTCATCCACATAAACCACTTCACATCATATAGAAACTTCTTCTTTTGATAAGCAATCAAGTTAGAAGGGATTATCTTACTCACTAAGTAGTTAGCATAGTCTGCGAACCATGGAACTTCACCTTTCACCACAAATAACTGCTCATCTGGGAAAGACTCATTGATCATAACCTTTTCATTTGCATCATTTCCTTGATTTTCCAATCTAGATAAGTGGTTCGCCACTTGATTCTCAGTCCCTTTCCTGTCCTTGATTTCTAGATCAAATTCTTGCAACAAAAGTATCCACCTAATTAAACGAGGCTTGGCATCTTTCTTTGCCACCGAATATTAAATTGCTGCAAGGTCTGTGTACACTATCACCCTAGTCCCAATCAAATACGCACGAAACTTATTGAATGCATACACAACTGCTAAAAGTTCTTTCTCTATGGTGGTGTAATTCAACTGGGCATCAGTGAGGTTCTTGCTCGCATAGTAAATCATATGAAATATCTTATCCCTACACTGGCCCAAAACAGCCCCCACAACAAAGTCAGTAGCATCACACATCAATTCAAATGGAAGGTCCCAATCTGGTGTTGTAATCATCGGTGTTGTAGTTAACTTTTTCTTCAAATGATCAAATACAGCCAGGCATTCTTTATCAAATTAAACTGTGCATCCTTCTCCAATAAACTAAAAAGTGGCTTTGTAATTTTTGAGAAGTCCTTTATAAACCTACGGAAGAAGCTTGCATGCCCTAAAAAACTGTGAACACCTTTAACAAAAATATGTGGTCGGGGCATTACACAACCCAAGAGACATCCTTCTGAATGTGAATGTTCCGTATGGACAAGTGAAAGTTGTCTTTTCCTGGTCTTCTGGAGCTATCATAATCTGATTGTAACCTGAGTACCCATCCAGAAGGCAATAGTAGTTGTGACCTACTAGTTTGTCCAACATCTGATCAATGAACAAAAGTGGAAAATGGTCTTTCCTTATAGCTTTATTAAGTCTGTGGTAATCTATACACACTCTCCACCCCATCAGTTTCCTGGTTGGTATCCGTTCATTGTTCTCATTAGAGACTACAGCCATTCCCCCTTTTTTCGGCACACACTATACCGGGCTCACCCAAGAGCTATCTGAGATCAGATATATTATTCCTGCGTCTAGCCACTTCAGAACTTCCTTCTGTACCACTTCCTTCATAATCGAATTTAATCTCCATTGTTGTTCCACTGAAGGTTTACTATCATCTTCTAGTAGGATCTTGTGCATATAGAATGGTGGGTTGATCCCTTTGATATCTGCTATGGTCCATCTAATGGCGGATTTGAACTCTTTTAGAACTCGTAGCAGCTTTTCTTCCTGGCAAGATGTTAGTGTAGATGAAATAATAAAATGTAACTTTGAACCCTCATTTAAAAATGCATACCTTAAGTGGTCTGGAAGAGGTTTCAGTTCAAGTTTTGGAGGTATCTCAAGAGATGGTTTGAGTCGTGTTGTTATTTCTCCAGAAAGCTTAAGTGGCTTGATCGGAGTCTTGAATTTTCTAAACTATAGAGATGTGTCAAGTATTTAAACAAATTCAGTAATCTCATCATCTTCCATTTCTGAATCCCCCAATATCTCACTTTTTAAAGGCTCTTTTTCCACCAAATTCGCAACTTCATCATTCAACATCTTGTCTACCATATCAATCCTAAAACATTCTTCTTCGTCATTAGGAAACTTCATAGCCTTGAACACGTTGAAGGTGACTTCTTGATCATAAAACCTCATTGTCAACTCACCTTTCTGAACATCTATCAAGGTTTATCCCGTGGCTACGAAAGGTCTCCCTAGAATGATTGGTATATTTCTGTCTTCTTCGTAATCCAAGATGATGAAGTCAACTAGGAAGATAAATTTATCCACTTTAACCAATACATCTTCTACAATACCACGTGGATAAGTAACAGATCTATCAGCAGGCTATAATGAAATGTTTGTCAGCGTTGGAGCCAATAATCCCAACTAATTAAACAATGACAGAGGCATCACGTTGATGCCTGCCCCTAAATCACACAAGCATTTATTAAAACATGTCTTTCCAATTGAACATGGTATTGTGAAGTTGCCCGGATCCTTTAGCTTCAGAGGTAACTTATGCTAAAGCACCGCACTACACTCTTCAGTTAAGGATACAGTTTCAAAATCATCTAATTTTTTCTTCCTTAACAAGATTCCCTTCATGAACTTTGCATAACTTGGAATATATTCTAATGCTTCGGTGAATGGTATATTTATTTGTAGCTTCTTGAACACCTCCAAAAACTTGGTAAATTGCTTATCTTCCCTTTGTTTCTGCAATCTTTGTGGATATGGAACATAGGGGGTGTACAGGTGGTAGTTTAGTAACTGGTTTCTCAGGTAACTCTTCACTATTCTTCTCCACTTCTCTTTGTTTAGAACCTTCTTTTATCAAACTCTCATCAGAACCAATTTGCTCCAGGCGCGGCCGCACGGTTTCCCTTTGTATAAGTGGCACAGGCGCGCCATCCTATAAACCTACAGTCGGCTTCCCTGATCTAAGTGTAATTGTCTGACACTGCTCCTTCCCTTCCCTTCCCTTCCCTTCTTGGATTTGCTTCTGTCGTACTTGGCAAGGTCCCTTGTGGTATATTATTCAACATATTGGCCATTTGACCCATCTGAGTTTCCAAATTCTTTATAGCCACAGTTTGGCTCTTGATCATAACCTTTGTATTCGCCATGTACTTGAGCATCATCTAATCCATTTTTGACTTATTTTCTTGTTGAGGTGCAGGTGGTTGATGGTGCTGTTGTTGTTGTTGGAATCTAGGAAGGTAGGGTGGTTTGGATGCATATTGTTGGTGAGATGGTTGTGATTGGTATTTAGACAGAAATTATTGATTTTGTTGGTGTTGATTGTTGTTTTGATTATTGTTCCAGCTGAAATTAGGATGGTTGCGGTTGTTGGGGCTATAAGCATTCTGGATCTGAATCTGATTCTTCTGATAATTACTCACATATTGTACCGATTATGAACTAATAGCACACTAGTTGATTTGATGTGACCCCGCACATATCTCGCATACATAAGCACTTGACTTCACTTTATTTTCTGCCAAAGAATCAATCTTCTTCGCCATAGATGCCATCTGAGCTGAAAATTGTGTAATGGCGTCTACCTCTAACATCCCCGCAACTTTAGGTTGTGGCATTCTAGCCATAGGATTCTGAAAATCATTTACTGCCATTGTCTCGATGAGATCATAAGATTCTTCATAGCTTTTAACCCATAAGGCTCCTCCAGCTGCAACATCTACTATCGACCTTGACTGCCAACCCAATCCATTGTAAAAAATGTTGATAACCATCCAATTCGGTATTCCGTGATGGGAACATTTCCTTAGCATTTCTTTGTAGCATTCCTAGGCTTCGTACAATGATTCACCCCGCTGTTGTTCAAACTGGGAAATCGCAGTCCTTAATTTTGTGTTCTTAGCCATTAGGAAAAATTTGGCTAAGAACTTCTGTGCTAAGTCCTCCCATGTCGTGATAGAACCCGATGGCAAAGAGTGGAGCTAACTTCTAGCCTTGTCCCTTATAGAAAATGGGAACAGCCTGAGCCTAATTGCATCTTCTGACACCCCATTGTACTTGAAGGTGTCACAAATCTCTATGAAGCTCAATAAGTTTTCGTTCGGGTCATCTGTAACATTACCCCCAAATTGGACTGATCTCTGCACCATTTATATATTGCAGGGTTTAATTTCAAAGGTATTGGCTGCTATAGTTGGCCTCACGATGCTCGACTGCAACTCATTGATCTTAGGCATCGAATAGTCCCTTAAAGCTCTATGCTCTTCTCGCGGCTCTTCTTCCATGTTGGATGATGAAGTCTCAGTGATTACTTATGCATTCTTACATGCTCTCGCCTTCCAAGCCCTACCGTTGATGTTATCCTATGCAGGTATCAACTCAAAATTTATCGATCGTGTGTGCATAAAATGTACACAAGTAACTGAGATACAAACAAAAATAAAATAGAAATAAGATAAGAATAGATTTGTCTAATTCAAACAGATTTAGTTTCAGTTGATGACGACAGTAATAAAAATAAACGCCTTTCCCCGGTAACAGCGCCAAAAACTTGTTGCCTCCATTTCAGTTAAACAAAACAGACTCTAACTCATGCAAGTATACACGGGTCAACAAGTAGTACAGAGTAAGAAAATGTCGATCCCACGGAGAAAGGTGAATAAATATAAATTATCATGCAACAACCTAATCACTATTTTTGTATGCTTAAATGATCAATTTATAAGTAAATTTGTTCTCTAAATTAATTATCAACACAAAAAGAATAATTACTAAGATGAGGTAATCAAATTGGAGATATATGGGATTCTAATATCATCTAATGCTTTATCTAAAATGCATGCCTTATGTTATGTCTACTTATTCAATATGGAAAGCTAGTCAAAAACACAAAAGTAGAACATAACCATCTTTCAATGAACTATGTCCAATTTACATAAAATCCAAAATTGATAGAATTCATTTAAGCATCACAATTACCAAACACATTATATGTCTATGTGAATTTACATCAATAATGATGTAAGCACAAGATTTCTTAATGACTACACATGGTGAACCGGTATATGCCTATCCAGATCACTAATCACAAAACCTAATTCAAATAAGTCTCATGAACATATGCCAACTTGGTCTAATATATACTTATATTTCATTTTCCAATTCCATACAAGCAATTAGTATGAATGGTGATCAATCATTCAACAATTTAGCACAAACATGATGGACATTCCAATATTAAACATACAACATCATAATCAGGCATACACGTATAGACTATTCATTAAAATCCATTAGAATCCCATAATGGAAGTTAATTCATTTCTGAATTAACAACCATTATGGGATTCAAGAAAAACATGGAAATAAGAAATACAAATAAAAGATATTAGAGAAATGAGAGATCAAATATGATAATCCTTGCTGCAAAGTCTGTTTTCAGGCTTGTTCAAATCCACAATCTTCACCAGAATGAAAACTAATATTTACAAGCAATCATCTGAAGAGAGAAGATCAAAATATTAAGGAAATGCTAAAACTCTCTCTAGAGAAGATAAAACTTAATAATAGTAATGAAAACTAAAAAATACGTCTCTGGTAACCAACCAAATCTTCAAAAGATAGCGAACACGCTCTAATATTTTAAATTACAAAATTTAGCATTTTAAAATAATTATGACCAGCGCAGTCGCGTGACGCCTATCTGCGACCGGACCCGGTCGCTGATACGTGGTCGCATATAGGCCTTTTTCTTATAGTGATCGCCGGTAGAAATTTGTTTCAGTTTTTTTTATTATTACCATAATAGTAATAAAGTAGAAAACTTTTTATATAAAATAGACTACTTTTTATATTATATATAAAGTTATTTGTTTTATTATATTATAAATAGAATATATTATATTTTATATAAAGTGTTTGTTTTATTAGAATATTTTATTGCTCTGTAATGAATAGTAAAAAGTAGATTTTTTCGCGAATTCCCGTGACTTTACCCGTGAATCCTTCTAATGTGCATCCGTGAATTGTTTAAATAGTGCCCTGCCATTCTCCTATAAATAGGATGCTTAGTTAAGAAATGAAAATCACACCAGAATCAGAGAATTCTTCTTCTATAATATTGTGCACATTTCTTTCTAGTATAAGGATACATTGAGTGTAAAAAATAGTGCAAGTTTTCTTCTAGAATATCTCCGCTATACCAGTCAGATTTACTCTCCTGCCAATTACATTTTACAAAACTATTAACCATAGATTTATACCATTTCTAATTCAAAGAAATGTATTCATTTTGCACATCGCTCAATCTTCATCATCCGTATAGCAAATAATATTGCATAACGTCATTAACTTGCAAAAAATTTGTGTTTGCAAGATTGAGCTCGACAGCCCAACAAATTTAATAGTTTATCATGCTTCACATATCACACCACTCTATATTCACCACATACAACATACTTTCTTTGCTATGCATATTCTACATGCATCAATAATTCTGTGCAATGCATATATTCTTGCATTATACATTTCCAATTATCGTGTTACATCATACAACATGTGTTATCACATATCACATATAAATTGAGTTCCATACCCAATTAACTTAGTCATATTTTGACTTTAACCATTCATAAAGCATGGTATGTAACGCACCACATAATCACATTTTAATCCACAAACATAATAGAATTGAAAAACTTGCCTTGGATGTTGTTTAATGTTTATAACTTATCTGCTCTGTGATGATCCTACACAAATTGAGAATACATATATGTCCATATTAGTTTCACATACTAAATTCACATACTCAATGCAAACTAATTTTATTTACATTACCTATAATATTTTGTTCGTCTTAAAACCATTCCATGTTTCTTTAGAAACTTTTGTCCGTTATAACCCTTTTATGCCCAAAAAGGTTCTCTCATGGATTTAGTATGTAAATACTATACGTATCAAAACATAAACCATTTATATCCCCTTTTTGAAATATTTCTTGCCTCTATTTATAAACTCGGGACCATAGGGGTTTAGGAATAGCTTTTATTGCGTAAATATAGTTCATATCATCATTTCTTTAATTTACACAATTTTTATGCTTTTGCAATAATTCATGTGTTAATCCACACTATTATCATGTATATGAATGCTTTATTTCGTTAGTAACTTAGCTTCGCATTTATTCTCGCGAATAATTTACATTCTTACTTCGCATATGCTTTAAATTCATACATATGTCATTACGTAATTCTGTGTTCAAAATCTTTGTTTTGAACTCCAGAAACCTTTCGTTTTTACATTCCTAGGTTCAATATAATTTCAAATGGGTTTGCGCATTTCATTATGCTACATATACGTTTTACATATCACTTCTCGAATTACGCTCGCATAGTTATGAAAACTTACGCTTACATTACATTTCTATTGCTTTCTTTACATTTAAATTGAGTTTTCATGATATATAAACATTATATAATATCTATACATCTCTCTCGGTGTTTTGTTACATGTTAAACAACCACAAAACCACCCAAAAGGTTGCGGAAAAATCGCACGCTGAACAGCCCATGGCTGCTGCCACAAGGCAGCAGCCCCTCACCTTTGACACCCACTTCGTGACTTAATAACTTGCAATCTACTTATCCAATCGTAAGGCGTTTTTAGTATGTTTTACATGGCATACAAGACTACTTTTAAGAAATACTAACCTCTCATTTCGGGTTTGTTAAGTAGTCTAAACAGCGTGCCAAAAATTGACGTTCATAGCAGTTTTCAAGTTTTTATTTCAGCTTTACCCTCTCTCGCTAAAACAGTCATAGCTAATTTGTTTCAAAACATTTTTGAGCGATTCTTGAGCCCACGCGAAGCTAACTTCCGAGACTACAACTTTCATTCTTTGACCATTTTCAAATTCAAAACATAGAATTCCAGAAAATTCGTGCAAGGGGACTGCTTCGAATCTGTTTTTCCAGATTTGGGCAGTTTCGACGCACCCACTTTGGCACGTCTTAACTCAGTCGTCCGAACATGAAATTAGTCCATTCCGAAGGCTATGGCTAGCTGGGATTGAATACTATAGGACCCCTGACAATTATAATTTTCCAGCAAGTCTAACTAGCCGAAATAGTTAGCCCAAAAGTAGCCTGACTCACTAACTTTTAATTTTTCATTTAGAGTTAAAAACACTTTTTGTTCTAATTTGATTTTCCCAAACTCTCTAATTATCATCATATAATATACATATATCTAGCCCAAACCTTGATTTTGTGTATTACTTGGTTTTTAACCAAAACAGTCCATATAGGACTTTTGTCAAGCACTATGTGTGCACTATTTTTAAAGCTCAGATTTCTTGAAGTTTGATTTGTATTCTAGCCTCTTTTTTCCACCTTAGTACTCCTCAAATCCCAACCTATCTCCATGATTCTAACTCAAGTAATAACAGACCAATATTCAGCCACATAATGGATAACCAACAAATTTGTAAACTAGTTTACTACTCTTTTTATACTATCACTTCTTGATTCCAATGTATACAATATGAATTGGTACGATTTCCATACATAGTTTAGTTATCCATGCTCTCATATACCCAATTATGGTTTAATTCATAACCGAGACCAAATTATAGGTATGGAACTTCTTATTAATCTTCTACTTTCAATTTTACATAAAACATTCAATCTTTGCTACTAAAATAAAAAATTAGAACTTACCTTGCTTCAACCATCTAATGGGCTGAATTTTTATTCTTATAATTTATCTATCACTCCTTCTTGCTGCTACTGCTACTCGAAATCCTCTCTCAAATTAGCTTACAATTCCCGTTCATGGCTATTTTATCTGTTTCAGCTGAAACTGAGGGAGTTTGAGCATGGAAATCTCCCTATTTCAGCCCTGGATTTACAGCCTTCTTTAATTTACTTACAAACCTCAGCTTCAAAGAGTGTAGAAACATTCTGACACAATTTCATGAATACTTATATTTTTGGGCAATTGAAAAGAAAAGAGGGATGATTCGATTAAGAGAGGAGAAATGAGAGAGAGAAAGGACGGGTAGTTTAAGGAGAAAAGACTGAAAATTGAACTTCCCAGCCCTTCTTGAAAGTAGCAAACTTGATTGCTTAGTCATGATCCTAGTTTGCTTAAATGAGAGACACCTCCTACTAAAACCCAACTGACTCAACTCTCCAATCTCTCAGCATTCACTTTTTCGTCAGAAGCCTCATTCTGGCTTGCATTTTATTACACACATATACATGTATCATTCCATATTAAAGTCATTAAATAAAATATTATATCTAATATAATACTTTCTCTTCATTAAAATAATTTACTTTTATAAATTATCTTAATACCCTTCCTTTAATGTATACAATAAATTATTGTATACCCATTATTTTCTTTTTCCTTTTAATAATTGTTTTTAACAATTTAACTGTAATAAATATACTAATATATTTACTACAATAAAAGTATACATACATTACACTCCATAATATAATATATGATTTTTTTTCAATAAAATGGTGGTTATACATTAATTATCTTTAATGCCACCAATTTACCACATTAAAATAATTTAATATTATAAATTATTTTAATTCCCATCTCATTTCCCTTAATAAATTATCCCTACAATTTATTTACATATAATAAATATATAATACTAATATATTTATTATACACAAAAATCACATATTGCATAGTTCATACTCACTTATGCAATACAATCTCACATAACATATCATCTAATAAGAATTTTATTTGTTTAATTCTTATTTTAATATTTCTCAAAAATTGGGTTATCACAATCGCTGATGAAAATAATCCCTCTATGTAATTTTTCTACTACCGACAAGCTGCAGAAACTTCTATTGAGCCATGGTTGTCTACTTAGTGACGAGTAGCTTCCAGCGCGAACATAAATTCCTGTTTGGAAGAGAGCTGATTGCATATATGATCTGATATTTTTTTTTGGAAAAGAAAATTTGTATACATTTACTTTGTAAGATATATAAGTTGAAATGCTTTTGTGAGCTCAGGTTTGTTTCTATTAGCTTAAATGTCAAATAGAGAGAAGATTGTCTCCATTTATATATAGAGTATATAGTTTTATTGTTTCTCAACAGATGTCATATTATACACACACGTGTATATTTTCTAATAAAAATTGGTTATATAGACTCAATCCGGGTCCCAAGTGGAAAATTCGTTCTAAACTAGGTTTGGTTTGGTTTGACTTGGGACAAGTGTGGTGTAACAAAGTGGATGAATATTAAAAGGGAATTGTTATTTTTACAAGTAAAATTTGATATTTCTACAATTTTCTTCATGCATGTGAAAGGAAATTTGTAGATATATCAAATTTTACTTGTACAAATAACAATATTTTATTAAAATAGCCCAAGAAGATTGCTTGTATACTTTCATTATATCTAAATCCGTAATTCTTATTATTTATTTTTTTGCTAAGAAATCCCAGCTTTTCTTACATGGGCCATTCTATTATGTGTTTTAAACTAATAATCAAAAACTTTATTCAAGAGTGACCTGAACTTGTACTTTGGAAAGAAGTGGGATGAAACTTGGTTAATGAAGTAAAAAAATTTGTACCACTACTTTCCCTTCCTAAAGTTGGAAAAAGAGGTAGTAGGTATCCCACTAGACAAAAACTCACGTGATAATAAAAAAAAAAAAAGACGACACGGATACATGATTATCTAGTTCCTATAATCTGTCCCTTAGACCAAGTTTAGAGAGCACAAGGCAGTAGGAATCCCAGTCCGTACTCCTTAGATACTTGAACAATTTCTTCCTCTGCTTGAAGTATTTTCTTAGAATGCTTATCCTATAGCATTAGCAAACAAGCAGTATAAACGAATTAATATAACTTGGGAGACGTGGAACACAAAGCTATAAGGAATTGCATTAGATGTAAAGCTAAAGTATACAAAGCCACCATTTTTTTCTTTCGGCAGACACATAATTCAGATAAAAAGTTGTAGCGTTCCAAGAATGGATAAAGCATCAGCAAATGCTTTATTTGCAATGAGGCCATGGCCTAAGCTCTTCAAACAAGGAAACTTTTGTTGGTTGCAAACAAGTAAATAAATTTCAATACACTATACTTGTATGCCTACTGACAATAATCTCACCACCAGCAGAAAAAAAGGCATGTTAAATAAATTTGCTGGATTGCACTTACAAGGAAGACAAACTTCAAAAATCTTGGAGCATCCATATCAAACCTTTTAAATATGTATTGTATCTATAACTTTTGAAATGAAAACAAAATTATGTAGAATTTTACAAACTGTAACCAATATAGCATTGCACACTATAAGGAAAAAATTATCAAAAAGCTGTCATGTCTCACTACCAAAAGACTCTACAATTGCAAATTAGCAAAGAAAACAATAGTCAGTAGCAGGACTAAGATAAATACTCAAAGTTAAAGTTGTTCCCTTATTATATTCAAAAAATCATACATAGCTTCAAACAGAATATATAACCGAACAATCAAGGAAATGAAACGAATGCAAAGGTCAGACCAATGAGTTAATTTTGGTTATCAATCATTAGAAAGTAATGATATATATTCAAATATATTTTTTTTTGTAATTAAAAAGTAAAATTCTAATGCCCGTAAAAGTATAACTTAATGCAATAAAATTATAATTATTTTTTCCAAATATTAAAATTTACGTAAAACAAACTTATTATTACATAACAAATCTTATTATTCAAATAAAAAAGTATTAAAAATTATATTCATTAATTTTCTAATGTATTAAACTAAAAACAATTATTTATAGTAAAAATGACAAATGTTTTTACTCAAAAAAAGAAAAAAATATTAAAATAAACATCTTTTTACAAGATAGAGGAAGTAATAAATATAATTATATTTTCTTTTTATTCAACATTGCACGAAAACAATGTCAACCGTATACTAAAAAAGTGTAATCAAAATCATAAATATCCTAAATTCTGACATATACTCAAGAAATATATTCAACATATAAAAATCATAATATGAAACAAATAATTCAAATATTATTTTTTGTTGTTTAACACCAAAAACTAAACTATCAACATATTCAATAACTCTAATTAGAATAGCTCCATTAATAATTTTATTTAATTTTTTAATATTTGTATCACTTTTCCAAAAATATATGTTAATTAAACTAATTTTTCTTTTTTCTATTTTACCATCAATTTAAATAAGATTTATAAGTCACCAACAATTTAAATGAGATACTCTTACTTACAAATGAAACTATAATTAAAATGTATTTTATTAAAAAAAAGAATAATTAAACACATTATTTAGGAATTAAAATTTGATAACTCAATACTCAGTTGGACTTGATTCCTCTTCTCCCACTGTTCTCAAAACAAAGACTTGAATAAAATTAATGATTTATAAGCTTACTTATTTTTCAGAAGGAAAACAAAAATCAGCCTAATTTCAATCAATCCATAGGCGATGACATGTGGGTTATTAAGCTCAAGCATAAGGTGAGGTATCATCGATGCGGTGTGGGACAACACAATAACCTTGATTTTAATCCATTTGTATGTAGGATCCACTTGGACTATATTTATGGATTAGTCCAAAAGTGGAGTGAAGGTTAGTATCCCACATCGACTATTTGGAAATTGGAACTGAGCTCCCCCTTTCGGTCAAGTGCTCCAACTCTAAACAATTTAACTTGATATTTTCATATTTTAATTTTTTCAAGATACGATGGTGGGACTTACTTTTTATTTATATGTAAAAGCAGATATATGTTTTGAACAGGAAGAACAAAATTAATTTCTTCCCGCGAACAATTAGACTATACAATCAATTTGTTCGCGAGAACAAATTCATTTTGTTCTTCAAGTCTAATTTTCATTGTTCGTGGGAACAAATTGATTTTGTTCTTCCGGTCCAATTTTTCGGTCCAAAATACTTGTCCACATATACTTATTGTATGTAAAATAAATACTATATATTTTTTGGTAGTTAAAGAAAAAAAAATGAAGCAAACTTTGGACCGGTCCAAAAAATCTGTCTGACTAGACTTATTGAAAAATATAAGTTCCCAAAACATATACTACAAGTCTACAATAGTACAATGTCTATATGATACTCCACAGTTGAGTCATAACTATACTTCTTCTAAACACACAGTCTATATATAGTAGTACATACCACTTTGGTTTTTGAAACGTAAACTACAAGAAAGTATATCAAATACTACTACTGCAGTAGTGTCCTTTTTCTCAAGAAAAATGAGAAAAGACTACTAGAATCTTACTAATATCTTAGGAGTAATAATTATAATAGCTAGGGAGTAGAGTAAGGGTAGGTAATAACAGAAGCTTGTGAAAAAAAAAACGTCTCTTGGAGAAGGGGAGAGAGAGAGAGTCATTGATCAGGAAAAGGTTTAGAGTGAGAAAGTGCTTTGTAGTGCGCAGTACTATTGTTTACGTATAAATCGGCCGCCCACCGATTTCGCCGCAGGACGTTCCCTACCTTACTTTCTTCGTCGCCTCCGGTAAAACTCTCTTTCTATATATATATATATATATATATATATATATATATATATCGTTGTGCTTGTTAATTAGAAATTTTTGATTTTCTTACGCAGTATAAAATACAAACCCCTTGATTGTACATATGTATGTTAGGTTGGGTTGGGACATCTCTAATTATTTTTAGTTTTTCAATATCCTTATTTTTATGTATTATATATATATATATATATATATATATATATATATATATATATATTAAGATCGTATATTAGGATTTTTTTAACTTAATATTAAACCTTAAAAGACTTGAATTTTATTACTCCCTTAGTCTCACAGACATATTTCCTTTTTCCTTTTTTTAATTTATTTCTATAATTTAAAGTTAATGCGAGTTCATCTATGTTTTTTAAAACAACAATTTTAGATAGTTTAATATTCATGATTTTTTTGATTAATTCAAATTAATTCACATCAATTTTATATTTTAAGATGAATCAAATTGACCTAATGGAAGGCTTTTTATGGAGCGAAAGCATTATCGAGACAAATTCTACTCTTTCATTCTACAAAAAAGTCCTATTTTGATTTTTTGAATTTGCAAAAACCTAGAATCAAAAATGATATAAATTGATATGATTTTAGTTTGTACAATTGTAAATATCATACACCATCTAAAAAACTAGTAAAACACTTTACTGATTTGAAATTTTGCATTCATTGCAATAATTTTCATTTTATGATTTTGTGAAGGGATTGATATTTTCATAAAATTTTTACAAGTTTTCTCTTACACGACTGTGGGTGTGGGTTTCATTTACTATTTATGCGAGTCATCAATTCCCTTACTTGAATTGATTTAAAAAATAAAAGTAATACTCTTTGTGGAATATAAGGAGCATATATTGTGTTCTACACACCTTAGTAATATTAAAAAAATGTCAATAAGAAATAGTATATTCTTTTAGATGGAGGTAGTACTGTATTGCTTGTTATTTATTGTGTAAATTGTCTCATTTGAACAAAACAAGTATATTGGGCTATTAGTTAATTCGACCTAGTGTATTTGTTAGAAAATACTGAGTACACTAATTTGAAATATTTTCAATTGACTATTTCTCATGAAAGACTTCTTAATGTGAAGATGTTATCATGGGAATGTAATTAATTACCTTGTAGAAAATAAGAAAATGGGGGAAGTGGAATCTCCATGATTCCCAAGCAAACTTGCATACCGATGACTTTCATGTATTATTTGATTCGAAGTTTGATTTTAACATTAAAAGTGACATTTAATAAAATTTGATAATATACAGTTTGAACCTGATTACTTTCAGGGCACAGAAAAAACATATGACAAAGAAAATTTTGTCATTTGTTACTTTAGGTGATCATCCGCAATAGGCAACTTGGATTTATATTAGCCCGCACTAAAATATAAATTTGAGGACTAGCTTTATGTCAAATTTGAAAATCCCTCCATCCCAAAAAGATGAGCAAAGTACAACATATTAAGAAACATAAAAATAGAGAAAACATAGTAAAAAAATTCAAAATTTATCCTTAGTGGCAGATTAAATTAAGTGATGAATACTTTTATTTTTTATATTAATGGACCCCACTAAATGATATTTTCCCTTCACTTTATATACTTTATCTCATCCTTTTGGGATAAAAAAAAGTTTGTATCTTTAGTCATATTTTTGGATAGGGAGGGAGTATGTTCAATTAAATTCAACAAATACATTCTTGTTATTGAAAAGCCATTCATGCGTGTCAGAATAGTGATTGTGGAGTTAAGTTTCATATGATTACTGATTATATGAACTTAAATACTTCTGTATGCCTTATGTTTCTCGTAAAACTTTTGTTACATCTGTTATTATATATTTTACTGTAGGTCTTAATCATGTATCAAGTATTTAGGTGATGCCGGATGGAGTGTGTGTGCATGCTTGGAGGTGGCTGTGAGATGCACATATATATACTTTTAATGGATTTGAATTATTTATACTGTAGGTCTTAACCATATATATCAAGTATTTAGGCAGTGCTAGGTGAGCTTCAGCGCGTGCTTGAGGGTGGCTACGAGGTGGACAAATATATGCTTTAATGTTTCTAAACTGCATGTTTAATTAGTTACGTATTCATCAAAGGTTTGTGCATCATATCTAGAAATTGAAATTTCATTTTAGGATGGATTCAGGGTATATGTAATGATTATAAAACTCAAACAACACACACCTTGGAGGTGGTTATGAGATGCACATATATATGCTCTTAATGGATTTGAACTATTTGTACTGTATGTCTTAACCATATATACCAAGTATTTAGGCAGTGCTAGGTGAGATTGCGCTCGTGCTTGAGGATGGCTATGAGGTGCACATATACATGCTTTAATGTTTTTGAACTACATGTTTAATTAGTTACGTATTCATTAAAGGTTTGTGCATCATATCTAGAAATTTAAATTTCATTTTAGGATGGATTCAGCGTATACGTAATGATTATAAAACTTAAACATCACACACCTTGTGATCTTTCAAAAGATTTATTGGTAGATAAAATGTGGAATTATACTGCTATCCGGTTTAAATTATTCATTACCAAAATAATACACTAACAAAAAGTATATTACCAAAATAATATTTTTATGGTTGCTGATTGTTTCTTTAGTAATTATGTTACAAGTGTATTTAGGTGAGAGAATTGAGAGTAAAAATAGCATAGAGTTCACCGGTTTGGAAAATAGCCAATCGAAAATAAAAAAGATGGTTGTCTAATTGAGAGTGACCCATCTGGTGTTTATGGACTAGCGGAGTACTGACTTGTTGTCTCTATGAAGCTAGCCTAGCGATGTGCCTTCCACTCTAAGGTTCAAGAGATCCAGGCTTTCGCCTAAAGCCCATGACCCAACTCCTTACTTGGAATGGGCAAGTCAGTTAATAACCCTGTGCTAAGCCCAACTGTCTAGGCCAAGCCAAACCTCCAACCATCTCAAAGCCCTCACATGAGTTAGAGGCCCGCGTTACCAATCCCAGCTGATTTTCTTTCCTTGCTCATGACTTATAAAGTCTAAATATGTTCATGTGTAGACGATGTGGGATAAAAACCTTGAGAATTGTAAGAATAAGTTTCACTTTCTTCTTATGCGCTCTTTCTTTTCTTTCCCTTTTTCCCCTTCTTTTGGAACATATGGTGTAAGACCCCAACTTATTATAAATGAAATTGAATTTCCTCTATTTATTATTTTGAAATAGTAAGGGTTGATTTGATTAATGTGGTTAGTTATGGGTAAAATGCGCAAATATTTTAAATAAGCAAGTGGTTATAAAATATTCATTGTTGTCGGGGAATATTCGTTTGGTCATGGAATATTCTTACTGTTGGGGAATATTCGTACGACGGCGCAGCCTTGTGTGGGCCCCATAACGAAAAGCGATTGGATGAAGAAAATGACAAGTATAAGTTATTTATAACGGCGTAGTTGTTACCGTTAATACTGTTGAAATACTCGGTGGTTAAAACATAGTAGCACACGGTATTGTACCAATTATTGATTCTTACGTAAGAAGATACTACTCAATAATTGTTACAGTAAATATTGTTCAATATTTTATTTTATTTATTCAATAATTGCTACGGTTATATTTTATATTATTGTTGTTTCAATAATTGTCATTACACAGTATTTTCCATTATCAGATCAATAATTCATATTATTTGAATAATATTATTAGATATCATTATTGGCAATGTCCAGAAAGTTTTGTCTAAGGAGAGGTTTGGTCACCTAATTGCGCACCAGTAAGGAGAAATCCCTATTGAAAAGTCCCTCTTTTTTGGGAACGGCCTGGTTGTCAGTATTGTGATTCTATAATATTATTTATAAATAATTAATTATTAATTTATATGATAAGGAAAATATTCATCTTATGTAGATATAGATGGAGAAAATTTTTAATGTGATAATTGTTAAAAATTGATATTTTATCTTTTCTGATAAAATAATTCATTTAAATATATTATTATATTATAATAATATAATAATGGTGATATTTTTACAATGAATGTGTGATATATGAATAAATGAGGAGGAAGAGAATTTTTGTTACTAAAAATATTTAAAACATATTTTTCATCTTTGTGGACCCCATTTTGTGGCTAAAATTTGATTATAGCTTGTAAAATCGTCCGTATGTGTATTTCGGTCAATTTCTGCTTGAAATTTGGAAAAAATTAAACTTACAAAGTTGTAGAGAATTGAATTTCCTATGAGATGGACATAAGATTCAAATTTTTATGATAAAAGGGCTATTTATTATGAATTATTGAATTTCTGGTATATTAGGTCTGAATTGATTTTTGGAGTTTTAAATATTTTTGTTTAGAAAAATGTTTTTGTCATTATTGTGGGCCCCACTAGTGACTGAATTCAGATGGTCTTGAGGTGGGCGTTAATTTTGTTTATAAATTTATTATTTTATTAAATTTTCTACTTTGGTGTTCTAAGCATTTTCCTATAAATTGGGTGCTTAGGTTAGAATTGAAAATCACACCAGAAACTGAAATCTTCACTCTCTCTATATTATCGAGCGTATTCTTGTGAGTATTTTGATACTTTGAGTGTTGCTATACGGTGCAAGTTCCCTTCAGCACTATATCCAGTATTCCAATCAAAAGTACTGTCTTTTCGAGGTAAGGGATGTTATTTTTTTTAAAATGATATTATTTCTTTCAATATCATTATGACGAAATATTGGTAAGATTTTTCTTGTGAAATTCTTGTCTTTTAGTGTCAGGGTTACTATTCACGTATACGACACTATTCACAGAAAAATTAATTTTTTGTTTTTTTGTCCAAGATATCTATTATGGACACTAGCTTTGATTATATCCATGTTTTGGACTTCATTCTTGAATTTTACTCCACTATGGTTATTTATGAAGTATTTTTGAACTTGGATTGTTTGAAGTAAGAATCCTTAAAATTTGTTCTTTTGTTTCACTGGATTCGTTTCTTTAAAATATTTTTCATCATCCTCAGTTCTAAATGATGATATTACTGAATATCTTTGACCTGTAGTACAAAGATGGATGATTTTTTTTATGGATATCTTTGGCCCGTAATGCAAAGATGTACAGGTGTTGAGCTGAACATGACCAACTGATGAATGTTTTTGGCCTGTAGTGCAAAGATGACTATTTAATTCAAGATGTATATTGATTGATGTTACAGGGATAAAATATTGATGATGGATTTTTAAAATCATAGAAGATAGTAGATTTCATTCTCTACGTAACTCTTCAAATGAAATGTTATTTCCGCTGCGAATATTGATCTAAAATTTGTTGTTTATTATATTCTATCAGATTTTTTCCTGTTGAAGACTAAGGATAATTTGTTCTATATTATCATAGTCATAATATTCTTTACTGGGCTAGTTGAGCTCACCATTTTCCTTTTTGTTCCATTTTTCTTCTCAGGAGGCGAGAATGTAGCGAGTACTAGTCGGGGTATGGAATGAAGGTTCTAGAAAGTTGTTTTTGTAGTCCTCACTATTTTGTAAAATAGTGTATCAATAATTGTAATGAGAACTTATTTCAGTGTGGATATTGTCTAGAAGACAATATTTGTTTTTAAACTCACAGTTTATGTGTTGTCGTATTTTGCACGAAAATTGTATTAATAAAGTTATAGTTGTTTCTGTACCATGTTTTTGATGACTCAGAATGGGTGATGTATACCTAATTTGGGGGCGTCACAGTTGGTATCAGAGCTTAGGGATATGGTCTCTGGCGGAGATCGGGGAATAGAACTAGGAGGGGAGAGACGAGAAAATCCTTCACTAGTGTGTCCTACCTAAGCTTATTTGTTGGTTGGTCAGAATATAGAGATATTATGTGATATGTTAATTTCTTTAATTAACGCTTGTTTTATGGCAATATTTGAGAATGGAAACTGAGAATGTTAACAGTGGAGTAAATGAGACCGTGGATACTCCTTTACTCACCAATGAGGAGAACGTGCAACATGCCGACAATGTTCCTCTTGTAAATAACACCACTGATCAGACGATGAACGATGTGATGTTTTGAAGCTTTTTGCAGTTCATGCAAAATCAGACGAAGGAGACTCGTGTACAAAATACAGGTGGAAATGATAGGAACGCACTGTTTGTCACAGCCAATCAGTTTAAAGAGTTGGGACCACCAGAATTCTTGGGAAAGTCAGATCTGATTAAGGCGAAGACGTGGGTCAAGCAAATTACCAAGATATTCAATGTCTTGGGATGCACGGAGGAACAGAAGGTTCCATTCGCCACCTTTATGTTTCGCAATGAGGCAGATTACTGGTGAGAATCTGTGAAGCGTACCCATCCAGCTGAACTCAGCATGTCTTGGGAAACATTTCAAAAACTGTTCAACGACAAGTACTTTCCTGAAAGTATTCGTCATATGAAGGGGGTAGAATTTATTAGACTGGAGAAGAACAACATAACGGTGTCCCAGTACGAGGCGAAGTTCGCGGAGTTATCCAGGTTTGCACCTCATTTGGTGGAGAATGAGTAAAGTATGACGCGGATGTTTCTGAGAGGTTTGAAACCCGACATACGTCAGTATCTCATTTCTTATAAGTTTTTTCTATATTTAGATGTTGTCAATATGGCTCAATTATTAGAACGAGATAATGAGTACGTTCAACCGAGGGACCACAACCAGGGTCATACCGGTGACAACAGTCATCAGAGCAACGATAACCAGCGGGGAAAGAAAAATATGGACAAAAGCAGTAACCACTCTGGTGGTAATCATGACCATGAATATAGAAGAAGCGAGTCAGGGGGAGATTTTAAAAAGAGGAGATTCAACAATGACAATGTGAAGACATCAGTACTAGCAGCAACTGGTTCTAAGGGAGGAGAACGACCACCGGTCGTATGTTATAAATGCGAAAAAGAGGGATATATCAGCCCAACCTGTCCACAACAGTTCAAGGTATGCTATAATTATGGAAAGGAAGGACATATCGCTCGAGATTATACGTTAGTGAAACCAAGTCCAGTGGGGATGGTGACTCAAAAGGCTGTCCCAAAAAAGTCAAAGTCAACGGTTCCTAGAAGAACGTTTGTCGTGACTGGTCAAAATGCGAGGAACCCAAACGAGGTGATCACGGGTAAGCTTATCATAAATTCTTTTGAAGTTTATACCTTACTTGATACCGGTTTTACCCATTCATTTATCTCTCCTGCTTGTGCTCAACGTTTAAACTTGACTCCGGAGAAATTAGACTTTGACCTATCCGTGGAGACTCCGTTAGGAGAAACTTTCATTACATCTACTGTTTATAAATCTTGTTTGATCCAAGTTGGCACCATCACATTACCTATTGATCTTATCTCTTTAAAGATACTTGCATTTGACGTGCTTTTAGGGATTGATTGGTTACCTACTCATCATGTCAAAATTGATTTTTTTCATAAGGTTGTTAGTTTTTATATTCCTAACCAACCTGTTATGCGAATTCAAGTAACTAAACCACTAAAATCAATCACTGTCATATCAAGCCATAAAACCATTCGTTTATTAAAAAATGGATGTCAAGCTTTCTTAGCACATGTTATAGATTTGAATAAAGACACATCAGATTTGAATAAAAATTCTGTTGTTAGTGAATTTCCTAATGTATTTCCTGAAGAACTTCCCGGTCTACCCCCAGAACATGAAGTTGAATTATTTATTGACCTTGAACCTGGTACAAAGCCCATTTCTAAAACCCCATATCGAATGGCTCTTATTGAACTTCAGGAGTTAAAGGTCCAACTACAGGAGTTGTTGGACATCGGTTTCATTCGTCCTAGTACATCTCCTTGGGGTGTTCCTGTTTTATTTGTAAAGAAGAAAGACGGGAGTATGCGACTTTGTATTGACTATCGAGAATTGACCATGTCACCATAAAGAATAGGTATCCACTACCTCGTATTGATGACCTGTTTGACCAGTTGTAAGGAGCACAATTCTTTTTCAAAGATCGATCTTCGTTCTGGATATCATCAGCTGAAGATTAAAACTGTGGATATTCCGAAGATTGCCTTTAGAACTCGATACGGGCATTATGAATTCTTAGTTATGTCTTTTGGATTGACTAATGCTCCTGCGGCTTTCATGGATATTATGAACCGAGTATTCAAGGAATATTTGGATCAGTTCGTTGTTGTCTTTATTGATGACATCCTCATGTATTCCAAAAGTCTTGAAGATCATGAGTACCATTTGAAGCTGGTACTCCAAAGGTTTCGTGAAAACAAGATTTATGCTAAGTTGAAGATATGCGAGTTCTGGCTTAAGGAAGTAGCATTCCTTGGGCACGTGGTGTCAAAACATGGAGTATCTATTGACCCGGCGAAGATTGAAGCAATACAAAGTTGGGAGCAACCGAAGATGGTAACTGAAGTACGTAGCTTTCTGGGCTTATCTGGTTATTATCGGAGATTCGTTGAAGGTTTTTGTCGAATCGATACTCCGTTAACTCATTTGACTCGGAAGGATACAAAATTCATATGGAGCAAGGAATGCGAAAAGAGTTTTCAAGAGCTCAAGAGGAGACTCATTTCGGCACCTATTCTGACAATACCATCTGGTTCAGATGGATTTGTTATCTACAGCGATGCTTCAGGCAAAGGGTTAGGATGTGTTCTCATACAACATGAGAAAGTCATAGCCTATGCCTCGCGACAACTTAAAGAGTATGAGGGGAATTATTCTACTCATGATCTAGAGTTGGCAGCAGTTGTTTTCACGCTAATGATCTGGAGGCACTATCTATATGGGGAGAAAGTGGAGATATATTCAGACCATAAAAGCCTCAAATATTTCTTCACCCAAAAGGAACTCAACATGTGGCAACGACGTTGGCTCGAGTTGTTGAAAGATTACGACCACACTATTCAATACCATCCTGGAAAAGCGAACGTGGTAGCTGACGCGTTGAGTAGAAGATCATATGCGGGAACGAGTGCGATGTTGTCAACATAAAGGCCCATTTTGTGTGACTTACAAAAGATGAAGATAGAATTCAAGACTCTGGGGACCCATGCGATGATGACAAGTATACGCATAGAACCGACTTTAATCGAAAAAGTTAAAGTTACTCAAACCACAGACCCGGAGCTGATGCGTATGAAGAAGAAAGTACAAGAAGGTGCTATTCCAGAAGCAAGAATAGATGAAGAAGGAATACTTCGAGTCCACTCCAGACTTTGTGTTCCTAACGACTCTGATTTGAAATACAAGATTATGATGGAAGCACACAATACACCGTTTACAATCCATCCTGAAAGTACCAAAATGTATCGTGATCTTCGATATACATTTTGGTGGAATAATATAAAGAGAGAGATTGCAAAGTTTATCTCAAGGTGTTTAACTTGTCAAGGTGTAAAGGCGGAGCATCAAGTGCCTAAGGGTCCATTGCAACCACTTGAGATTCTGAAATGGAAGTGGGAACATATTACCATGGATTTCATTACGGGTCTTCCCACGATTTCACAAGGTATAGATTCGATTTGGGTTATTGTTGATAGATTAACTAAGTCTGCTCATTTCTTGCCGATACGGGAGACTTATACCCTTGAATGTTTTGCTCGTATGTATGTAAATGAGACTGTGAGATTGCATGGCATGCCGGTAGCCATAGTTTCGGATCGTGACCCAAGATTCACTTCACGATTTTGGGTTAGCTTGCAAAAAGCTATGGGCACGGATTTACGATTTAGTTCAGCATACCATCCTCAAACAGACGAACAATCAGAGAGAACTATTCAAACTCTTAAAGATCTATTAAGACTCTATGTCCTTGACTTCAAAGGGAGTTGGGATAAGTATTTACCATTTGTGGAATTCTCTTACAACAACAATTATCAGGCAAGTATAGGTGTGGCTCCATTCAAAGCATTATATGGACGAAAGTGTCGCTCTCCAGTATGTTGGGATGAGGTGGGTGAAGTAACATTATTGGGACCAGAGTTGGTACGTATGACTATAAAAAAGATCCAAATGATTCGACAACGTATACAAATGGCACAGGATAGACAAAAGAGTTATGCGGATCTTCATCGAAAGGACGTGAAATTTAGTATTGGGGATCATGTATTGTTGAGAGTTACTCCATGGAAGGGAGTAACAAGATTTGGAAAGAGAGGAAAACTCAATCCATGATTTATTGGTCCATTTTAGATTCTTGACCGAGTAGGAAATGTGGCCTATAGACTCGCGTTACCTCCAAGTATGTCTCGTGTTCATAATGTTTTTCATATATTTGTGCTTCGTAAATATGTGAAAGACCTGAACCACGTTATTGAGTTAGAACCGAACGAGATAGCCGAAGACTTAACGTATGAGGAGGTACCTGTCAAGATCTTGGATAGAAAGGAGCATGTCCTACGTACAAAAGTCATACAACAAGTCAAAGTTTTATAGAGGAACCATGTTATTGAGGAAATAACCTGGGAATTGGAAACGGAAATGAAAGCGAGGTATCCTCACCTTTTCAAAAAACCAGGTACGTACGTCAATTTCGAGGAAGAAATTTCATAAGGAGGGGAGGTTGTAAGACCCCAACTTATTATAAATGAAATTGAATTTCCTCTATTTATTAATTTGAAATAGTAAGGGTTGATTTGATTAATGTGGTTAGTTATGGGTAAAATGTGAAAATATTTTAAATAAGAAAGTGGTTATAAAATATTCATTGTTGTCGGGGAATATTCGTTTGGTCGTGGAATATTCTTACTGTCGGGGAATATTCGTATAACGGCGCAACCTTATGTGGGCCCCATAACAGAGAGCGATTGGATGAAGAAAATGGCAAGTATAAGTTGTTTATAACGGCGTAGTTGTTACCGTTAATACTGTTGAAATAGTCGGTGGTTAAAATATAGTAGCACAAGGTATTGCACCAATTATTGATTCTTACGTAAGAAGATACTACTCAATAATTGTTACAGTAATTACTGTTCAATATTTTATTTTATTGATTCAATAATTGCTACGTTGATATTTTATATTATTGTTGTTTCAATAATTGTCATTACACAGTATTTTCCATTATCAGATCAATAATTCATATTATTTGAATAATATTATTAGATAGCATTATTGGCAATGTCTAGAAAGTTATGTCTAAGGAGAGGTTTGGTTACCTAATTGTGCGCCAGTAAGGAGAAATCCTTATTGGAAAGCCCCCTCTTTCCTGGGAACGACCCAATTGTCAGTATTGTGATTCTGTAATATTATTTGTGAATAATTAATTATTAATTTATATGATAAGGAAAATATTCATTTTATGTGGATATAGATGGAGAAAATTTTAAATGTGATAATTGTTGCAAATTGATATTTTATCTTTTCTGATAAAATAATTCATTTAAATATATTATTATATTATAATAATATAATAATGTTGATATTTTTACAACGAATGTGGTATATATTAATAAATGAGGAGGAAGAGTATTTTTGTTACTAAAAATATTTAAAACATATTTTTCATGTTTGTGGACCCCATTTTGTGACTAAAATTTGATTATAGCCTGCAAAATCGTCCGTATGTGGATTTCGGTCAATTTTTACTTAGAATTTGGAAAAACTTAAACTTAAAAAGTTGTAGAGAATTGAATTTCCTATGGAATGGACATAAGATTCGAATTTTTATGATAAAAAGACGATTTATTATGAATTATTGAAGTTCCGGTATATTAGGTCTGAATTGATTTTTGGAGTTTTAAATATTTTTGTTTAGAAAAATGTTTTTGTCATTATTGTGGGCCCCACTGGTGGCTGAATTCAGATGGTCTTGAGGTGGGCGTGAATTTTGTTTATAAATATATTATTTTATTAAATTTTCTGCTTTGGTATTCTAAGCATTTTCCTATAAATAGGGTGCTTAGGTTAGAAATAAAAATCACACCAGAAACTGAAATCTTCTCTCTCTATATATTATCGAGTGTATTCTTGTGAGCATTTTGATACTTTAAGTATTGCTATACGGTGTAAGTTCCCTTCAGTACTAAATCTAGTATTCCAGTCAGAAGTAATGTCTTTTTGAGGTAAGGAATGTTATTTTTTTAAAAAATGATATTATTTCTTTCAATATCATTATGCCGGAATATTGGTAAGATTTTTCTTGTGAAATTCTTCTCTTTTAGTGTCGGGGTTACTATTCACGTATACGACACTATTCACAAAAAAATTAAAATTTTATTTTTTTGTCCAAGATATCTATTATGGATACTATCTTTGATTATATCCATGTTTTGGTCTTCATTCTTGAATTTTACTCCACTATGGTTATTTATAAAGTATTTTTGAACTTTGATTGTTTGAAGTACGAATCCTTAAAATTTGTTCTTTTGTTTCACTGATTTCGTTTCTTTAAAATATTTTTCATCATCCTCAGTTCTAAATGATGATATTACTGAATATCTTTGACCTGTAGTGCAAAGATGAATGATTTTCTTATGAATATCTTTGGCCCGTAGTGCAAAGATGTACAGGTGTTGAGATGAACATGACCAACTGATGAATGTCTTTGACCTGTAGTGCAAAGATGACTATTTAATTCAAGATGTATATTGATTGTTGTTACAGGGATAAAATATTGATGATGGATTTTTAAAATCATAGAAGATAGTAGATTTCATTATCTACGTAACTCTTCAAATGAAATGTTATTTCCGCTGCGAATATTGATCTGAAATTTGTTGTTTATTATATTCTATCAGATTTTTCCCTGTTGAAGACTAAGGATAATTTGTTCTATATTATCTTAGTCATAATATTCTTTACTGGGCTAGTTTAGCTCACCCTTTTCCTTTTTGTTCTATTTTTCTTCTCAGGAGGTGAGAAAGTAGCGTGTACTAGTCGTGGTATGGAATGAAGGTTCTAGAAAGTTGTTTTTGTAGTCCTCAATATTTTTAAAATAGTGTATCAATAATTATAATGAGGACTTATTTGAGTGTGGATATTATCTAGAAGACAATATTTGTTTTAAACTCACAGTTTATGTGTTGTCGTATTTTGTACGACAATTGTATTAATAAAGTTGTAGTTATTTCTGTACCATGTTTTTGACGACTCAGAATGGGTGATGTATACCAATTTTGAGGGCGTCACGTATGGTAATGAATAATGTGAATCCTATATTTAGATTGATCATTTCTTGGTATGAATTGAATCATTGTCTGGCATCTAGCTATTGTTTCGGGCATTTTTATCACTTACAATGTGGAGGGATTTCGTCTGCAACCGCCATAATCTCATCATTCCCATTTTATTTTGCATAATTAAAAGTTTAAGCTCTTCCATGTTGTGTAAAGGGATTTTTGTCATGTTAACACTTTCATATATGAACTCAAGATATAAAACTCGACTGGCAAAGGCACTTCTTAGTGAGAATATTAGTCATCACCTCATCGGTCTTCTTCTACCTTGAGACGGACAACTAGTGTTAAGGAAGGAACGAGGGTATTGGTTGGGTCAAGTAACATAAGCCTCCAAGAAGTTTAATATAGAAGTCCCTTAGTTGCAGATATAAATAACAACTTTGCTTAACTATCGTCTCTTGGCTTTTAATTTATAAATGTTGCTGATTCTTTGCAAATTTAAAGACCATGTTAGGTGAGAATTTTAAATTTTGGAGTTTATCAATATGAAAAATAATTGTAGAAAGGGAAAAGGTAAAAACCTTGAGCATTATTGTAACATGTTTTGCTTTCTTCTTATTCCCTCTTTCTCATTATCCCCTTCTTTAGAAAAATATGGTTTAAGATTCCTATGAATCTAATATTGAGATTAATCATTTATTGGTGTAAATTGAATCAATTGATTGGCTCTTAACTCTTATTTGAGGAGTAAAATAAAATATTGACCACTCTACTACCATTGGTTTTCAGCAACTTATGTGGGTGGATTGGATCCAACAACTACCACTATCTCGTTACCACGATTTATTTACAACAACTTTTACATGCCTCTAAATATATTTACATTTTAATCGAGTGTGTAAATGCTACTTACTGCTTATATCTTTAATGACTTTTCATATTTTAACAATTTTACTCTTCCATGTTATAGGGTCAGGGATTTAAGCAACAAATAACATTCCAGAAGTCCCTCAATTCCAGGTACTACTGAAGACACATTTTAATCGAGTGTGTAAATGCTACTTCCTGCTTATATCTTTAATGCCTTTTCATATTTTAAAAATTTTACTCTTCCATGTTGTAGGGTCAGGGATTTAAGCAATAAATAACATTCCAGAAGTCCCTCAATTCCAGGTACTACTGAAGACATTGGTTAAAAAGTAATAATTGTCTCTCTCACTAAACTGATTCTCTTTTTAGAAATCTCGTTATAAATGTTACTGATTGTTAGCAAATTTAAAGAGCATTTAGGTGGGATGATGGACTATTTGAAAAATGAAAATAGTAAGATTTAGAGTACCCATCTGGTGTTAGATGGACTAGGCAGAGTACTAGCATATTGTCCTTCCACTGACAGGAGAGGTAGGTGCTCGCTGCTCAGTGAAGCCAGCCTAGCGTTGTACCCTCCACTCTAATGGCCAAGAACTCAAGGCTTTCATCTAAAGCACGTGACCCAACTCCTCACTTGGAATGGGCAAGCTAATTAATAACCCTGCTGAGCCCTACCGTCAGGACCAAACCAATTTTCAACCATCTTAAAGCCCTCACTTGAGTCACAGGCTCGCGCTACCAAGCTTAGCTGATAGTTATTCCTTGGTTCTGAATTATTTTGTCTAAATATGTTTCCCTAGTAGCTGATGTGGGATAAAAACATGTAGCATTATAAGATAAAGTTTTACTCTCTTCTTGTGAAACACATCTTAAGACTTGAATGGTTCATATAAATTCAAGGTGAAACAGTCCTTGAGATTTTTAATTCTTGTTATAAAGAATCAGTTGATTGGTTTCGGGTTTTTGTTTCTGGATCAAATGGACTACTTCACTACTTTCTTTCTCATCTTCTCTGCTAGGTGGAATTGTATCTACTACCAAATATATATTACTCACTATTTGTGGTTGCTGATTCTTTGTTTGGTAATTATGTTACAAGTGTATTTAGGTGAGAGAGAATTGAGAGTAAAAATAGCATAGAGTTCATCGGTCTGGAAAATAGCCAATCAAAAATAAAAAAGATGGTTGTCCAATTGAGAGCGGCCCATCTAGTGTTTAGGGATTAGCGGAGTACTGGCATGTTGTCCTTCCACCGACAGGAGAAGGGAGTGATCGTTGCTCTATGAAGCCAGCCTAGCGTTGTGCCTTCCACTATAAGGGTCAAGAGATCCAGGCCTACGCCTAAGTTAATAACCTTGTGCTAAGCACAACCGTCTAGGCCAAGCAAACCTCCAATCATCTCAAAGCCCTCACATGAGTTATAGGCTCGCGTTAACAAGCCCAATTGATTTTCTTTCCTTGCTCCTGACTTATAAAGTATAAATATGTTCATGTCTAGATGACGTGGGATAAAAACCTTGAGAAT
This sequence comes from Panax japonicus, assembly GCA_020205505.1. Lineage (NCBI taxonomy): Eukaryota > Viridiplantae > Streptophyta > Magnoliopsida > Apiales > Araliaceae > Panax > Panax japonicus. The sequence continues at coordinate 53,709,359 of CM035095.1, read as the reverse complement.
TGTAAGAATAAGTTTCGCTTTTTTCTTATGCGCTCTTTCTTTTCTTTCTCATTTTCCCCTTTTTTGGAACATATGGTAATGAAAAATGTGAATCCTATATTTAGATTGATCATTTCTTGGAATGAATTGAATAATTGTTTGGCATCTAGATGTTGTTTGGGGCATTTTCATCACTTAAAATGTGGAGGGATTTCATTTGCAACCGCCATAATCTCATCATTCCCATTTTATAAATGTCTTCCACTTTAATGCTTTTGCATATTTAAAAGTTTAATGTAAGACCCCAACTTATTATAAATAAAATTAAATTTTCCTCTATTCATTGTTCTAAATTAATAAGAGTTAATTTGATATAATGCTTTGGTTATGGATGAAATGTGTAAATTTTATAAAATAAGCAAGTGGTTATAAAATATTCCTTTTGTCGGGGAATATTCGTTTTTGGTCATAGAATATTCTTTTTGTTGGGAATATCCGTATGACTGCGCAGTCAATTGTGGGCCCCATAACGGAATAACTGTCGGATGAAGAAAATGACTAGTTTGAGTTTTTATAAATAACGGCGTAGTTGTTACCGTTAACACTGTTGGAATACCCGGTGGTTAAAATACAGTAATATGCATGGTTGCACAGTAGCACACGGTATTGCACTGTATTGTTGAATTATTGATTCTTACATAAGAAGGCACTACTCAATAATTATTACAGTATTTACTGTTTAATATTTTATTTTATTGATTCAATAATTATTGTGTTGATATTTTATATTGTTGTTGTTTCAATAATTGTCACTGCATAGTATTTCCCATTATCAGATCAATAATTCATATTATTTGAATAATATTATTAGATAGAACTATTGGCAATGTCTAGAAAGTTCTGTCAAGGAGAGGTTTGGTCACCTAATTGCGTGCCAGTAAGGAGAAATCCTTATTGGAAAGCCCCCTCTTTCCTGGAACGGCCTGGTTGTCATAATTGTGATTCTATAATATTATTTGTGAATAATTAATTATTGATTTATATGATAAGAAAATATTTATTTGATGTGGATATAAATGATGGATTTATTTATGTGGTTATAAATGAAGGAATTATTGTTGAGGTGTTTTATCAATATTTTGTCGGATTGGAGGTATTAAAAACTCAAATCGGTGTTCTTAAAGCTTTATTGCGTGAGTTGTAATTTTAATCCGACTGTTGGGTCGTTGTGATTTTTGGATATGTTATATATATATGAGTTGAGTATATGTCCACAAATTTTGAATCGTTGAAAATTAACGCAAGAATTGTTATGAATTTTAAAAGGTGTTGAAACGGTGTTAAAAATCATCCGTTTGTGGATTTCGGATATTTTTGGTTTAGAATTTGGAAAATTTTAAAGCTACAAAGTTGTAGAGAATTTGATTTCGTGTGGAATGGACATAAAATTCGTATTTTTCTGATAAACGGGCTATTTTCTATGAATTACTGAAGTTTCAGAAAATAAAATAATTTTTATTAAATTATGGATGGGACCCACTTTGGTTGGTGTTGAATGCATGTGGGCTGCTAATTTTGGTTCAAAGAAGGCTGCTTTGATGGCTGATGGTGGGTGGCGTAGAAATTAAATAAGAATAATATTATTTTATTATTTTAGTTTCCTATGGCGTTCTAGCATTTTCCTATAAATAGGCGCTTAAGTTAGAATTGAAAATCATGCCAGAAACAAGTTTTCTTTCTCTCTAGATTATCGAGCATATTTTTGTGAGTATTTTGATACTTTGAAAGTTGTTGTTCGGTACAAGTTTCCTTCGACTTTCTATCCGATATTCCGATCAGAAGTACCGTTATTTTGAGGTAATGGATGTTATTTTCTTCTCAAATGATATTATTTTCTTCAATATCATTATGCCGAAAATATTGGTGAACTTTTAATCAAATTTGGAACTTTTTGTGTCGGGGTTACTATTCACGTATACAGCACTATTCACGTATACGACATTATTCACGAATACGACAGTATTCATTGAAAAATGAAAATTTTCTTTTTGTCCAAGATGTCTATATTGGCTACTATCTTTGATTGTATCCATGTTTTGATCGTTATTTTTTAATTCTGCTTCACGATCGGTTATTATGAAGTATTATTGATCTTGGATAAACTGTTATACGAATCCCTAATATTTGTCATTCTATCTCACTGGATTCATTTTCTTTAAAATATTTTTCATCATCCTCAGTCTTAAATGATGATATTACTAAATATCTTTGGCTTGTAGTGCAAAGATGAATGATTAATTGATGAATATCTTTGACCCGTAGTGCAAAGATGAACAGGTGTTGAGATGAACATGACTAACTTGTGATATAAATGAATATCTTTGGCCTGTAGTGCAAAGAAGAATATTTGATTAAAGATGTATATTGATTGTTGTTACAGGGATAAAATAATGATGATAGACTTTTAAATCTTAGAAGATAATAGTACTCATTCTCTACTTGACTCTTCTAATGGATTGTTGTTTCCGCTGCAGAATATTAATCTAAAACTTGTTGTCTATTATATTATATTAGATTTTTTCCTGTTGAGGACTAACGATAATTTGTTGTATATTATCTTAGTCATAATATTCTTTACTGGGCTAGTTGAGCTCAACCTTTTCCTTTTTGTTTCATTTTTCTTCTCAGGAGGTGAGAACATAGCAAGATCTAGTCGGGGTAAGGAGTGATGGTTCTAGAAAGATGTTTTAGCAGTCCTCACTATTTCTGTAAAATAGTGTTTGAATAATTGTAATGAGGACTTATTTGAGTGTGGATATTGTCTAGAAGACAATACTTGTATTTAAACTCATAGTATGTGTTGTCGTATTTTGCACGACAATTATATTATTGAAGTTGTAGTTTGCTTTCAGTACCATCTATTTGGCGACTCAGAATGGGTGTTGTATACCTATTTTGGGGGCGACACATTTAAGCTCTTCCATGTTGTATAGATATGGCTAGAATCTTATCTAATTATATTGTTCCATCTGTATACGGCTGGTAAAGGGATTTTTGTCATGCTAACACTTTCACATATGAACTCAAGATATAAAACTCGACTGACAAAGGCACTTCTTAGTGAGAATATTAGTCATCACCTCATCGGTCTTCTTCTACCTTGAGACAGACAACTAGTGTTAAGGAAGGAACAAGGGCATCGATTGGGTCAAGTAACATAAACCTCCAAGAATTTTAATACAGAAGTCCCTTAGTTGCAGATATAAATAACAACTATGCTTAACTATCATCTCTTGGCTTTTGATTTATAAATATTGTTGATTCTTTGAAAATTTAAAGACCATGTTAGGTAAGAGTTTTAAATTTTGGAGTTTATCAATATGAAAAATAGTTGTAGAAAGGTAAAAGGTAAAAACCTTGAGCATTATTGGAACAAGTTTTGCTTTCTTCTTATTCCCTCTTTCTCATTATCCCCTTCTTTACAAAAATATGGTTTAAGATTCCTATAAATCCAATTTTGAGATTAACCGTTTCTTGGTGTAAATTGAATCAATTGATTGGCTCCTGACTCTTGTTTGAGGAGTAAAATAAAATATTGACCACTCTACTACCATTGGTTTTCAGCACGTCATGTGGGTGGATTGGATCCAACAGCTACCACTAACTCATTACCACGATTTATTTACAACAACTTTTACATGCCTCTAAATTTATTTACATTTTAATCGAGTGTGTAAATGCTACTTGTTGCTTATATCTGTAATACCTTTTCATATTTTAACAATTTTACTCTTCCATGTTGTAGGGTAAGGGATTTAAGCAACAAATAACATTCCAGAAGTCCCTCAATTCCAGGTACTACTGAAGATATTGGTGAAAAAGTAATAATTGTCTCTCTCACTAAACTGATTCTCTTTTTAGAAATCCCGTTATAAAGGTTACTGATTGTTAGCACATTTAAAGAGCATTTAGGTGGGATGATGGGCTATTTGAAAAATGAAAATAGTAAGTAAAAAAGGTAGTTGTCAGATTTATAGTACCCATCTGGTGTTAGATGGACTAGATAGAGTACTAGCATGTTGTCCTTCCACCGACAAGAGATATAGGTAATCGTTGCTCTGTGAAGCCAGCCTAGCGCTGTACCCTCCACTCTAATGGCCAAGAGCTCAAGGCTTTCGTCTAAAGCTCGTGACCCAACTCCTCACTTGGAATGGGCAAGCCAGTTAATAACCCCGCTGAGCCCTACCGTCAGGACCAAACAAATTTTCAACCATCTTAAAGCCCTCACTTGAGTTACAGGCTCGCGCTACCAAGCCCAGCTGATAGTTATTCCTTGGTTCTGACTTATTTTGTCTAAATATGTTTCCCTAGTAGCTGATGTGGGATAAAACATGTAGCATTATAAGATCAAGTTTTACTCTCTTCTTATGAACATATCTTAAGACTTGAATGATTCATATAAATTCAAGATGAAACAGTCCTTGAGATTATCAATTCTTGTTATAAAGTATTAGTTGTTTGGTTTCTTGTTTTTGTCTCTAGATCAAATGGACTACTTCACTACTTTCTTTCTCAGCTTCTCGGCTAGGTGGAATTGTATCTACTACCAAATATATATTGCTCGCTATTTGTTGTTGTTGAGTCTTTCTTTAGTAATTATGTTACAAGTGTATTTATGTGAGAGAGAATTGAGAGTAAAAATAGCATAGAGTTCACCGGTTTGGAAAATAGCCAATCAAAAATAAAAAAGGTGGTTGTCCAATTGAGAGAGACCCATCTATTGTTTATGGACTAGCGAAGTACTGGCATGTTGTCCTTCCACCGACAGGAGAGGGAAGTGATCGCTGCTCTATGAAGCCAGCCTAGCGATGTGCCTTCCACTCTAAGGGTCAAGAGATTCAGGCCTTCGCTTAAAGCCCGTGACCCAACTCCTTACTCGGAATGGGCAAGCTAATGAATAACCATGTGCTAAGCCCAACCGTCTAGGCCAAGTAAACCTCAAACCATCTCAAAGCCCTCACATGAGTTATAGGCCCGCGTTTCCAAGCCTAGCTAATTTTCTTTCATTGTTCCTGACTTATAAAGTCTAAATATGTTCATGTTTAGAAGATGTGGGATAAAAACCTTGAGAATTGTAAGAATAAGTTTCGCTTTCTTCTTATGCGCTCTTTCTTTTCTTTCTCATTTTCCCCTTCTTTTGGAACATATGGTAATGAAAAATGTGAATCCTATATTTAGATTGATCATTTATTATTATGAATTGAATCATAGTCTGGCTTCTAGATGTTGTTTGGGGCATTTTTAGCACCTAAAATATGGAGGGATTTCATTTGCAGCTGCCATAATCTCTTGTTTCCCATTTTATAGATGTCTTCCACTTTAAAGCTTTTGCATATTTAAAAGTTTAATCTCTTCCATGTTGTATAGATATGGCTAGAATCATATCTAATTATATTTTTCCATCTGTATACGGCTGGTAAAGGGATTTTTGTCAGGCTACCACTTTCAAATATGAACTCAAGATATAAAACTCGACTTGCAAAGGCACTTCTCAGTGTGAATATTATTCATCACCTCATCGGTCTTCTTCTACCTTGAGACAGACAACTAGTGTTAAGGACGGAACGAGGGTATTGGTTGGATCAAGTAACATAAGCCTCCAAGAAGTTTAATACAGAAGTCCCTTAGTCGGAGATATAAATAACAACTTTGCTTAAATAACATCTCTTGGCTTTTGATTTATAAATGTTGCTGATTCTTTGCAAATTTAAAGACCATGTTAGATGAGAATTTTAAATTTTGGAGTTTATCAATATGAAAAATAGTTGTAGAAAGGTAAAAGGTAAAAACCTTGAGCATTATTGGAACAAGTTTTGCTTTCTTCTTATTCCTCTTTCTCGTTATCCCCTTCTTTAGAAAAATATGGTTTAAGATTCCTATGAATCCAATATTGAGATTAATAATTTCTTGGTGTAAATTGAATTAATTGATTGGCTCCTGACTCTTGTTTAAGGAGTTAAATAAAATATTGACCACTCTCATACCATTGGTTTTCAAAACTTCATGTGGGTGGATTGGATCCAACATCTACCACTATCTCATTACCACGATTTGTTTACAACAACTTTTACATGCCTCTAAATATATTTACATTTTAATCGAGTGTGTAAATACTACTTGCTGCTTATATCTTTAATGCCTTTTCTTATTTTAACAATTTTACTCTTCCATGTTGTAGGGTTAGGGATTTAAGCAACAATTAACATTCCAGAATTAAGTTCCTCAATTCCAAGTACTACTGAAGATATTGGTTAAAAAGTAATAATTGACTCTCCCACTAAACTGATTCTCTTTTTAGAAATCATGTTATAAATTTTACTGATTGTTAGCAAATTTAAAGAGCATTTAGGTGGGATGATGGGCTATTTGAAAAATGAAAATACTAAGTAAAAAAGGTAGTTGTCAGATTTAGAGTACCCATCTGGTGTTAGATGGACTGGACAAAGTACTAGCATGTTGTCCTTCCACCGACAGGAAAGGTAGGTGATCGCTGCTCTGTGAATCCAGCCTAGCGTTGTACCCTCCACTCTAATGGTCAAGAGCTCAAGGCTTTCATCTAAAGCTCATGACCCAACTCCTCATTTGGAATGGGCAAGCCAGTAAATAATGCTGTTGAGCCCTATCGTGACGACCAAACCAATTTTCAACCACCTTAAAGCCCTCACCTGAGTTACAGGCTCGCGCTACCAAGCCCATCTGATAGTTATTCCTTGGTTCTGACTTATTTTGTCTAAATATGTTTCCCTAGTAGCTGATGTGGGATAAAAACATGTAGCATTATAAGATCAAGTTTTACTCTCTTCTTATTAAACATGTCTTAAGACTTGAATGATTCATATAAATTCAAGATGAAACAGTACTTAAGATTGTCAATTCTTGTTATAAAGAATCAGTGTTTGGTTTCCAATTTTTGTTTCTGGATCAAATGGACTACTTCACTACTTTCTTTCTCAGCTTCTCGGCTAGGTGGAATTGTATCTGCTACCAAATATATATTGCTCGCTATTTGTGGTTGTTGATTCTTTCTTTAGTAATTATGTTACAAGTGTATTTAGGTGAGAGATAATTAAGAGTAAAAATATCATAGAGTTCACCGGTTTTGAAAATAGCCAATCGAAAATAAAAAAGATGGTTGTCCAATTGAGAGCGACCCATCTAGTTTTTATGGACTAACGGAGTACAAGTCTGTTGTCCTTCCACTGACAGTCAAGGGAAGTGATCACTGCTCTGTGAAGCCAGCCTAGCGCTGTGCCTTCCACTCTAAGGGTCAAGAGATCCAAGCCTTCACCTAAAGCCCGTAACCCAACTCCTTACTTGGAATGGGCAAGCCAGTTAATAACCCTATGCTAAACCCAACCGTCTAGGCCGAACAAACCTCCAACCATCTAAAAGCCCTCACATGAGTTATAGGCCCGCGTTACCAAGCCCAACTTATTTCCTTTCCTTTCTCCTGACTTATAAAGTCTAAATATGTTCATGTCTAAACGATGTGGGATAAAAACCTTGAGAATTATAAGAATAAGTTTCACTTTCTTCTTAAGCGCTCTTTCTTTTCTTTCTCATTTTCCCCTTCTTTCGGAACATATAGTAATGAAATATGTGAATCCTATATTTAGATTGATCATTTCTCAGTATGAATTGAATCATTGTCTAGCTTCAAGATGTTGTTTGGGGCATTTTCAGCACTTAAAAAGGGGAGGGATTTCATTTGCAGCCGCCATAATCTCATCATTCCCATTATATAGATGTCTTCCACTTTAATGCTTTTGCATATTTAAAAGTTTAAGCTCTTCAATGTTGTATAGATATGGCTAGAATCTTATCTAATTATATCCTTCCATCTATATACGGCTGGTACAGGGATTTTTGTCATGCTAACACTTTCACTTATGAACTCAAGATATAAAACTCAACTGGCAAAGGCACTTCTCAGTGAGAATATTAGTCATCACCTCATCGGTCTTCTTCTACCTTGAGACGGACAACTATTTTTAAGGAAGGAACTAGGGTATTGGTTGCATCAAGTAACATAAGCCTCCAAGAAGTTTAATAAAGAAGTCCCTTAGTCGCAGATATAAATAACAACTTTGCTTAAATATCATCTCTTGGCTTTTGATTTATAAATGTTACTGATTCTTTGCAAATTTAAAGTCCATGTTAGGTAAGAATTTTAAATTTTGGAGTTTATCAATATGAAAAATAGTTGTAAAAAGGTAAAAGGTAAAAACCTTGAGCATTATTGGAACAAGTTTTTCTTTCTTCTTATTCCATCTTTCTCATTATCCCCTTCTTTAGAAAAATATGGTTTAAGATTCCTATGAATCCAATATTGAGATTAATCATTTCTTCATGTAAATTGAATCAATTGATTGGCTCCTGACTCTTGTTTGAGAAGTAAAATAAAATATTGACCACTCTACTACCATTGGTTTTTAGCACCTCATGTGGGTGGATTTGATCTAACAGGTACCACTATCTCATTACCACAATTTATTTACAACAACTTTTACATGCCTCTAAATATATTTACATTTTAATCAAGTGTGTAAATGCTACTTGCTGCTTATATCTTTAATGCTTTTTCATATTTTAACAATTTTACTCTTCCATGTTGTAGGGTCAGGGATTTAAGCAACAAATAACATTCTAGAAGTCCCTCAATTCCATGTACTACTGAAGATATTTGTTAAAAAGTAATAATTGTCTCTCCCACTAACCTGATTATCTTTTTAGAAACCCCGTTATAAATGTTACTGATTGTTAGCAAATTTAAAGGTCATTTAGGTGGGATGATGGGCTATTTGAAAAATGAAAATACTAAGTAAAAAAGGTAGTTGTCAGATTTCGAGTATCCATCTGGTGTTAGATGGACAGGACAGAGTACTAGCATGTTGTCATTCCACCGACAGGAGAGGTAGGTGATCGCTGCTCTGTGAAGCCAGCCTAGCGCTGTACCCTCCACTCTAATGGCCAAGAACTCAAGGCTTTCATCTAAAGCTCATGACCCAACTCCTCACTTGGAATGGGCAAGCCAGTTAATAACCCTGCTGAGCTCTACCGTCAGGACCAAACCAATTTTCAACTATCTTAAAGCCCTCACTTGAGTTAAAGGCTTGCGCTACCAAGCCCAGTTGATAGTTATTCCTTGGTTCTGACTTATTTTGTCTAAATATGTTTCCCTAGTAGCTGATGTGGGATAAAAACATGTTGCATTATAAGATCAAGTTTATTCTCTTCTTATGACCATATCTTAAGACTTGAATGATTCATATAAATTCAAGATGAAACAGTCCTTGAGATTATCAATTCTTGTTATAAAGTATCAGTTGTTTGGTTTCTGGTTTTTGTATCTTGATCAAATGGACTACTTCACTACTTTCTTTCTCAGCTTCTCGGCTAGGTGGAATTGTATCTACTACCAAATATATATTGCTCGCTATTTGTGGTTGTTGATTCTTTCTTTTGTAATTATGTTACAAGTGTATTTAGGTGAGAGAGAATTGAGAGTAAAAATAACATAGAGTTCACCGGTTTGGAAAATAGCCAATCAAAAATAAAAAGATGGTTATCCAATTGAGAGCGGCCCATCTAGTGCTTATGGAGTAATGGAGTACTGGCCTGTTGTCCTTCCACTGACGGGAGAAGGAAGTGATAACTGCTCTGTGAAGCCAACCTAGCATTGTGCCTTCCACTCTGAGGGTCAAGAGATCTGAGGCTTCGCCTAAAGCCCGTGACCCAACTCCTTTACTTGGAATGGGCAAGCCAATTAATAACCCTGTGCTAAGCTCAACCGTCTAGGCCAAGCAAACCTCCAACCATCTCAAAGCCCTCACATGAGTTATAGGCCCGTGTTACTAAGTCCAGCTGATTTTCTTTCCTTGCTCCTGACTTATAAAGTCTAAATATGATCATGTCTAGACGATGTGGGATAAAAACCTTGAGAATTATAAGAATATGTTTCGCTGTCTTCTTATGCGCTCTTTCTTTTCTTTCTCATTTTCCCCTTCTTTTGGAACATATGGTAATGAAAAATGTGAACCCTATATTTAGATTGATCATTTCTTGGTATGAATTGAATCATTGTTTGGCTTCTAGATGTTGTTTGGGACATTTTCAGCACTTAAAATGTGGAGGGATTTCATTTGCAGCCGCCATAATCTCATCATTCCCATTATATAGATGTCTTCCACTTTAATGCTTTTGCATATTTAAAAGTTTAAGCTCTTCCATGTTGTATAGATATGGCTAGAATCTTACCTAATTATATTTTCTATCTATAAACGGCTGGTAAAGGGATTTTTGTCATGCTAACACTTTCACATATGAACTCAAGATATAAAACTCGAATGGCAAAGGCACTTCTCAGTGAGAATATTAGTCATCACCTCATCGGTCTTCCTCTACCTTGAGAGAAACAACTAGTGTTAAGGAAGGAACGAGGGTATTGGTTGGGTCAAGTAACATAAGCATCCAAAAAGTTTAATACAAAAGTCCTTTAGTTGCAGATATAAATAACAACTTTGCTTACCTATCATCTCTTGGCTTTTGATTTGTAAATGTTGCTGATTCTTTGCAAATTTAAAGACCACGTTAGGTGAGAATTTTAAATTTTGGAGTTTATCAATATGAAAATTAGTTGTAGAAAGGTAAAACTTAAAAACCTTGAGCATTATTGGAACAAGTTTTACTTTCTTCTTATTCCCTCTTTTTCATTATCCCCTTCTTTAGAAAAATATTGTTTAAGATTCCTATGAATCCAATATTGAGATTAATCATTTCTTGGTGTAAATTGAATCAATTGATTGGCTCTTGACTCTTGTTCTGTCCAAAATACTTGTCTGCATATACTTATTGTATGTAAAATAAATACTATATATTTTTTGGGAGTCAAAACAAATAAAGAAGCAAATTTTGGACCGGTCCACAAATCTGTCTGACTAGACTTATTGAAAAATATAAGTTCTCAAAACATATACTACAAGTCTACAATAGTACAATGTCTATATGATACTCAACAGTTGAGTCATAACTATACTTCTTCAAAACACACAGTCTATATATAGTAGTATACAGCTTTGATTTTGGAAACGTAAACTACAAGAAAGTAAATCAAATACTACTATTGCATTAGTGTCATTTTTATCAAGAAAAATGAGAAAAGACTGCTAGAATCTTACTAATATCTTAGGAGTAATAATTATAATAGCTAGGGAGTACAGTACTAAGGGTTGGTAATAACAAAAGCTTGAGAAAAAAGAAACAAAATGTCTCTTGGAGAAGGGGAGAGAGAGAGTCATTGATCAAGAGAAGGTTTAGAGTGAAAAAGTTCTTCACAGTGAGCAGTACTAATGTTTATGGATAAACCGGCCGCCCACTAGTTTCGCTGCAGAACATTCCCTACCTTACTTTCTTCGTCGCCTCCAGTAAAACTCTCTCTCTCTCTCTCCATCTCCCTATATATATATATATATATATATATATATATATATATATATATATATATATATATATATATATATATATATATATATATATATATATATATATATATATATATATATCGTTGTGTTTGTTAATTAGAAATTTCCGATTTTCTTACACAATATAAAATACAAACCCTTTAATATTGTATATATATTTATGTATGTTTGGTTGGGTTGGGTTGGGTTGGGACATCTCTAAATTTTTTAGTTTTTCAATATTTTTCTTATATTTATGTATTATATATATATATATATATATATATATTAAGATCGTATATTAGGATTTTTTACCTTAATATTAAACCATAAAAGACTTGAATATTTTTACTCCCTCAGTCCCACATAGACTGAGTTCTTTTTTCCTTTTTTTAATTTATTTCTATAATTTAAAGTTAATGCAAGTTCATCTAAGTTTTTGAAAACAACAATTTTAGATTGTTTAATATTCATGATTTTTTGATTAAATCAAATTAATTCACATCAATTTATATTTTAAGATATATCAAATTGACCTAATTATTACTACAGTAATTGCTGCATCATATCTCTCATATTATTGATTCAATTAGTGTCACAGTATCATCTGTATAATATGTTATATTATTAAATCAATAATTGAGATGACAAAGTTATTCATATTATTATTTGCAATATTGACAATGTCTAGAAGTTCTCTGAAAGAGAGGTTTGGTCACCTAATTGCGCGCTAATAAGGAGAATCCTTATCGGAAAGCCCCCTCTTTCCTGGGAACGACCTGGCTGTTAAATATTGTGAATTATAATATTAATGATGAATAAGTTCGTGTTGATTAAAGATGAAATTGATAGTTCCATTGTGTTAGAATTATTAGTTGTAGTGAAAATTGACATTTATTTCGATAATAATTGATGTTTGGAAGTTATCGGGTAATTAACCGGATAAATGAGAAATTAATTGCTATTGATTCACATGATTATTACTATTTATTCACATTTGTGTACTATTGATTCACATTCATTTACTATTAGGGGAGTTGGTGCAAGATTGAAAATACTTGCATGACTTGGTTAAAAATGGAGGTACTATACTGTAATTCGTATTTTCACATGTCTGGAACTATTGATTCACATGATTTACTTTTAGGGGAGATGGTGCAAGTTTGATAATATTTGCAGGACTAAATTAAAAATGAAGAAAAAGAGAAAAGTATTATACTGTAATATTTTGAGGCCCAAAACGTGCAATTATCAAAACTATATTTTCCTATAAATAGAAGCTTATTCTTCCTTCATTTCTCACCAATTCACCAAAGCTATAGAGCAATTATTATAGAGAGAAATTATAGAGAGAAAGAAGAAGAGAAGTCTGCTACCTCACTATTCCAGTATCCAGTTTTCTTCTAAGGTAAGGGGTATTATTTCTTTCGTATTCATGAAGAGAGTTATTTTCTTTCAATACTCGTAAGAGTTGTTATTACATTCTTTATTATTCTGTTGGAATAACCTGTCTGTGCGGTCTATCGCATGCCTGGTGAATTCTGTTGTTATTCCATTCTTTATTATTCTGTTAGAATATCCTGTCTGTGTGGATTACGCATGACTTGGTTCCGTTCTTTATTATTTTGTTAGAATATCTTATCTGTGCAGATTACGTATGACCTGGTTCCATTCATTATTATTCTGTTGGAATATCCTGTCTGTGCGGATTACGCATGACCTGGTTCCATTTTTTATTATTTTGTTGGAATAACCTGTCTGTGTGGTCTATCACATGCATGGTGAATTCTTCTGTTATTCCATTCTTTATTGTTATGTTGTAATAACATGTTTATGTGGATTACTGCATGCATGGTGAATGATCCTTTGTATTCATTCCTTATTAAATTGTGGAAATGATCTGTCTACATGGATTACTGCTTGGCGGGTGAAAATCCATTTGCAGTTTCGTATATTCTATTATACTCGTCTGAGATATCATTTCTTTTGTACTCGTCATGGAATATCATTTTCTTTGATATTTTTTTATGAGTTACTATTCACGGGTTACTATTCACCCAGTTACTATTCACTCGAGTATTCGGGGTACTTTTCGTGCTGAAGTACTATTCATGAGTTACTATTCACCTGATTACTATTCACTCTACTATCATTCACTCAAATATTCGAGACACTTTTCGTGTCGGGGAACTATTCACGGGGTACTATTCCCGAAGTACCATTCACGGGGTACTATTCACCCGAAAAATATATTTCTTTTTTGTCTAAATTATTTTTGGTACATGAATATTATTCTTCAATTTTACTCTATAAAGCAGTATCATTTTGACAATTTGGACGTTATTGATTTTTGGATAAATTAAATTATAAATCTTTAAAATTTATCCTTGAACTTGTTTTATTGAATTATTATGTCATTGTCATCATCCTCATGCTTATATTGTGATTAAAGTCATCTTTGGCTTATGTGCATAGATGGACTTGGTATGATTATGACCAAGGATTATTCGGCATAATCATGACCGTAATGTGACGAATGATGTGGTAAAAGTCTTCATTGGCCTATAGTTCATTGATGGACAATTGTTGGTATGACTATGACAAATGATTATTCGGTATAATCATGACCATTGATTATTATATGAATATCCTTGGCCGTGGTGCAGAGATGATTTGATTTTATTTATTAAGCTGAGTCTCAGAGATAAAGTTGATGAAAAACTTCTTGAATCATGGAAGATAGTAGATTTTATGCTCTACTTGATTCTTCTAATGGATTGCTTATTTCGCTGCAGTTGTTGATCTAAAACTCATTTTCTATTATATTCTATCAGTTGTTATACTGTTGAAGGCTAAGGATAATTTATTCTGCATTATCTTAGTTATAATATTTCTTACTAGGCTAGTTGAGCTCACCCTTTCTTTCATTGTTCTCTTCAAGAAATGAGAATATAGCTGGGACGAGTCGGGGAATGGAGTGATGATCTAGGATAAATGGCTTTAGTAGTCCTCACTATTCTACGGAATAATGTGATAATAATTGTAATGAGGACACCATTGAGTGTGGATATTGTCTAGATGACAATATTCTTGTTTAAACTCTCAGCTATGTTTTGTTGTATTTTACACGACTGTTGTATAATTAAGTTGTATTTGAATTTATGTACCATGTATCTGGCGACTCAAGATGGGTGATGTATACCTATTTTGGGGGCGTCACAATATATATCAAGTATTTAGGCAGTGCTAGGTTAGCTTCTGCGCGTGCTTGAGGGTGGCTACGATGTGCACATTTATAGGCTTTAATGTTTCTGAATTGCATGTTTAATTAGTTACGTATTCATCAAAGGTTTGTGCATCATATCTAGAAATTGAACTTTCATTTTAAGATGGATTCAGGGTATATGTAATGATTATAAAACTCAAACAGCACACACCGTGGAGGTGGCTGTGAGATGCACATGTATACGCTCTTAATGGATTTGAATTATTTGTATTGTAGGCTTTAACCATATATACCAAGTATTTAGGCAGTGCTAGGTGAGCTTGTGCTCGTGAGGATGGCTACGAGGTGCACATATATATGCTTTAATGTTTCTGAACTGCATGTTTAATTAATTACGTATTCATCAATGGTTTGTGCATCATATCTAGAAATTGAAATTTCATTTTAGGATGGATTCAACGTATATGTAATTATTATAAAATTTAAACATCACACACCTTGTGATCTTTCAAAAGATTTATTGGTAGATAAAATGTGGAATATATTTCTATCCGGTTTAAATTATTCATTACCAAAATAATATACCAACAAAAAGTATATTACCAAAATAATATTTTTGTGGTTGTTGATTCTTTCTTTAGTAATTATGTTACAAGTGTATTTAGGTGAGAGAGAATTGAGAGTAAAAATAGCATAGAGTTCACCAGATTGGAAAATAGCCAATCGAAAATAAAAAAGATTGTTGTCCAAATGAGAGCGGCCCATTTGGTGTTTATGGACTAGCGAAGTACTGGCCTTTTGTCCTTCCATCGACAGGAGAGGGAAGTGATCACTGCTCTGTGAAACCAACCTTGCGCTGTGCCTTCCACTCTAAAGGTCAAGAGATTTAGGCCTTCGACTAAATCCCGTGACCCAATTCTTTACTTGGAATGGGCAAACCAGTTAATAACCCTATGCTAAGCCAAGGCGTCTAGGCCAAACAAACCTCCAACAATCTCAAAGCCCTCACATGAGTTATAGCAATGCGTTATCAAGCCCAGCTATATTTCTTTCCTTGCTCTTGACTTATAAAGTCTAAATATGTCCATGTCTAGACGATATGGGATAAAAACCTTGAGAATTGTTAGAATAAGTTTCGCTTTCTTCTTATGCGCTCTTTCTTTTCTATCTCATTTTCCCCTTCTTTTGGAACATATGTTAATGAATAATGTGAATCCTTTATTTTGATTGATCATTTCTTGGTATGAATTGAATCATTGTCTGGCTTCTAGTTGTTGTTTGGGGCATTTTCAGCACTTAAAATATGGAGGGATTTCATCTACAGCCTCCATAATCTCATCATTCCCATTTTATAGATGTCTTCCACTTTAATGCTTTTGCATTTTTAAAAGTTTAAGCTCTTCCATGTTGTATAGATATGGCTAGAATCTTATCTAATTATATTGTTCCATCTGTATACGGCTGGTAAAGGGATTTTTGTCATGCTAACACTTTCACATATGAACTCAAGATATAAAACTCGACTGGCAAAGGCACTTCTCAGTGAGAATATTAGTCATCACCTCATCGGTCTTCCTCTACCTTGAGAGAAACAACTAGTGTTAAGGAAGGAACGAGGGTATTGGTTGGTTGGGTCAAGTAACATAAACATCCAAAAAGTTTAATACAAAAGTCCTTTAGTTGCAGATATAAATAACAACTTTGCTTAACTATCATCTCTTGGCTTTTGATATATAAATGTTTCTGATTCTTTGCAAATTTAAAGACCATGTTAGGTGAGAATTTTAAATTTTGGAGTTTATCAATACGAAAAATAGTTGTAGAAAGGTAAAAGGTAAAAACCTTAAGCATTATTGGAACAAGTTTTGCTTTCTTCTTATTCCCTCTTTCTCATTATCCCCTTCTTTAGAAAAATATGGTTTAAGATTCCTATAAATCCAATTTTGAGATTAACCATTTCTGGGTGTAAATTGAATCAATTGATTGGCTCCTGACTCTTGTTTGAGGAGTAAAATAAAATATTGACCACTTTACTGCCATTGGTTTTCAGCACCTCATGTGGGTGGATTGGATCTAACAGCTACCACTATCTCATTACCACGATTTATTTATAACAACTTTTACATGCCTCTAAATTTATTTACATTTTAATCGAGTGTGTAAATGCTACTTGATGCTTATAATATCTTTAATGCCATTTCATATTTTAATAATTTTACTCTTCCATATTGTAGGGTCAGTAATTTAAGCAACTAATAACATTTTAGAAGTCCCTCAATTCCGGTACTACTGAAGACATTGGTAAAAAAGTAATAATTGTCTCTCTCACTAAACTGATATAAATTTTACTGATTGTTAGCAAATTTAAAGAGCATTTAGGTGGGATGATGGGCTATTTGAAAAATGAAAATAGTAAGTAAAAAAGGTAGTTGTCAGATTTAGAGTTACCCATCTGGTGTTAGATGGACTAGATAGAGTTCTAGCATGTTGTCCTTACACCGACAGGAGATGTAGCCATCCTACTGATGTACCCTCCACTCTAATGGCCAATAGCTCAAGGCTTTCGTCTAAAGCCCGTGACCCAACTCCTCAATTAGAATGGCCAAGCCAATTAATAACCCCACTGAGCCCTACCGCCAGGATCAAACCAATTTTCAACCATCTTAAAACCCTCACTTGAGTCATAGGCTCGCCCTACCAAGCCCAGCTGATAGTTATTCCTTGGTTCTGACTTATTTTGTCTAAATATGTTTCCCTAGTAGCTGATGTGGGATAAAAACATGTAGCATTATAAGATCAAGTTTTACTCTCTTCTTATGAAACACATCTTAAGACTTGAATGATTCATATAAATTCAAGATGAAACAGTCCTTGAGATTGTCAATTCTTGTTATAAAGAATCAGTTGTTTGGTTTCTGGTTTTTGTTTCTGGATCAAATGAACTACTTCACTACTTTCTTTCTCAGCTTCTCGACTAGGTGGAATTGTATCTACTACCAAATATATATTGCTCGCTATTTGTGTTTAGTGCTCACTTGAAAAAAATTAGTAATCATTTTTAATGGGTTGCTTTTTAATGTATTGATGACCTGTTGTGAGATTAGTCAAAATTGGAGCTGTTGTGTGTGGTCACGATAGGTCTCAGTGATGAAGCGTTAGTGACAATTTGGAACATATGTTCCGGGCTTCTGAAGTTGGACTTGGAGGGTTGTGTGGTTGCAACAACAAAGAGGGTGGAGGAAGTTGTGAGAAACTGTGAATGTTTTTTCTATTGCTACATGGATTTGGTTTTCAAAGCAATCGCTGATGAAAATAATCCCTCTATGTAATTTTCCTACTACCGACAAGCTGTAGAAACTTCTATTGAGCCATGGTTGTCTACTTAGTGACGAGTAGCTTCCAGCGCGAACATAAATTACTGTTTGGAAGAGAGCTGATTGCATATATGCTCTGATATATTTTTTTTGGAAAAGAAAATTTGTATACATTTACTTTGTAAGATATGTAAATTGAAATGTTTTTTGTGAGCTCAGGGTTGTTTCTATTAGCTTAATGTCAAATATAGAGAAGGTTGTCTCCATTTATAAATAAGAATGTTAGCCTCGAGTAGTTTTATTGTTTCTCTTACCATAGATGTCATATTATACACACGTGTATATTTTCTAATTAAAATTGGTTTTATCTTAGGCTAGAGTTTCACAACATGGCAGTCCGAGAACAAAACTGCTCGAGTTCAGTATGAAGTTCAATTTGATTAGGAGGGCTTATTTAGACTCAATCTGGGTCTCAAGTGGAAAATTCGTTCTAAACTAGGTTAGGTTTGGTTTGACTTGGGACAAGTGTGGTGTAACAAAGTGGAGGAATATTAAAAGGGAATTGTTATTTGTACAAGTAAAATTTAATATTTCTACAAATTTCTTCATGCATGTGAAAGGAAATTTGTAGAAATATCAAATTTTACTTATAGAAATAACAATATTTTATTAAAATAGCCGAAGAAGATTGCTTGTATACTTTCATTATATCTAAATCCATAATTCTTATTATTTATTTTTTTGCTAAGAAATACCAGCTTTTCGTACATGGGCCATTCTATTTTGTGTTTTAAACTAATAATCAAAAACTTTATTCAAGAGAGACCGGAACTTGTACTTTGGAAAGAAGTGGGATGAAACTTGGTTAATGAAGTAAAAAACATGTACCACTTCTTTCCCTTCATAAAGTTGGAAAAAGAGGTAGGTATCCCACTAGACAAAAACTCACGTGAGAATAAAAAATAAAAAAATGAAACGGATACATGATTATCTAGTTCCTATAATCTGTCCCTTTGACCAAGTTTAGAGAGTACAAGGCAGTAGGAATCTCAGTCCGTACTCCTTAGATACTTGAACAATTTCTTCCTCTGCTTGAAGTATTTTCTTAGAATGCTTATCCTATAGCATTAGCAAACAAGCAGTATAAACGAATTAATATAACTTGGGAGACGTGGAACACAAAGCTATAAGGAATTGCATTAGATGTAAAGCTAAAGTATACAAAGCCACCATTTTTTTCTTTCCGCAGACACATAACTCAGATAAAAAGTTGTAGCGTTCTAGGAATGGATAAGGCATTAACAAATGATTTATTTGCAATAAGGCCATGGCCTAAGCTCTTCCAAGAATGAAATTTTTGTTGGTTGCAAACAAGTAAATAAATTTCAATACACTATGCTTGTATGCCTACTGACAATAATCTCACCACCAGCAGAAAAAAAGGCATGTTAAATAAATTTGCTGGATTGCACTACCAAGAGACTCTACAATTGCAAATTAGCAAAGAAAACAAATTAGCAAAAAGGCATGTTAAATAAATTTGCCAATTGCTTATTTCGCTGCAGTTGTTGATCTAAAACTCATTTTCTATTATATTCTATCAGTTGTTATACTGTTGAAGGCTAAGGATAATTTATTCTGCATTATCTTAGTCATAATATTTCTTACTAGGCTAGTTGAGCTCACCCTTTCTTTCATTGTTCTTTTCAGGAAATAAGAATATAGCTGGGACGAGTCGGGGAATGGAGTGATGATCTAGGATAAATGGCTTTAGTAGTCCTCACTATTCTACGGAATAATGTGATAATAATTGTAATGAAGACACCATTGAGTGTGGATATTGTCTAGATGACAATATTCTTGTTTAAACTCTCAGCTATGTTTTGTCGTATTTTACACGACTGTTGTATAATTAAGTTCTATTTGAATTTATGTACCATGTATCTGGCGACTCAAGATGGGTGATGTATACCTATTTTGGGGGCGTCACAATATATATCAAGTATTTAGGCAGTGCTAGGTTAGCTTCTGCGCGTGCTTGAGGGTGGCTACGATGTGCACATTTATAGGCTTTAATGTTTCTGAATTGCATGTTTAATTAGTTACGTATTCATCAAAGGTTTGTGCATCATATCTAGAAATTGAAATTTTATTTTAAGATGGATTCAGGGTATATGTAATGATTATAAAACTCAAACAGCACACACCGTGGAGGTGGCTGTGAGATGCACATGTATACGCTCTTAATGGATTTGAATTATTTGTATTGTAGGTTTTAACCATATATACCAAGTATTTAGGCAGTGCTAGGTGAGCTTGTGCTCGTGAGGATGGCTACGAGGTGCACATATATATGCTTTAATGTTTCTGAACTGCATGTTTAATTAATTACGTATTCATCAATGGTTTGTGCATCATATCTAGAAATTGAAATTTCATTTTAGGATGGATTCAACGTATATGTAATTATTATAAAATTTAAACATCACACACCTTGTGATCTTTCAAAAGATTTATTGGTAGATAAAATGTGGAATATATTTCAATCCGGTTTAAATTATTCATTACCAAAATAATATACCAACAAAAAGTATATTACCAAAATAATATTTTTGTGGTTGCTGATTCTTTCTTTAGTAATTATGTTACAAGTGTATTTAGGTGAGAGAGAATTGAGAGTAAAAATAGCATAGAGTTCACCAGATTGGAAAATAGCCAATCGAAAATAAAAAAGATTGTTGTCCAAATGAGAGCGGCCCATTTGGTGTTTATGGACTAGCGAAGTACTGGCCTGTTGTCCTTCCACCGACAGGAGAGGGAAGTGATCACTGCTCTGTGAAACCAACCTTGCGCTGTGCCTTCCACTCTAAAGGTCAAGAGATTTAGGCCTTCGACTAAATCCCGTGACCCAATTCTTTACTTGGAATGGGCAAACCAGTTAATAACCCTATGTTAAGCCAAGGCGTCTAGGCCAAACAAACCTCCAACAATCTCAAAGCCCTCACATGAGTTATAGCAATGCGTTATCAAGCCCAACTAATTTTCTTTCCTTGCTCTTGACTTATAAAGTCTAAATATGTCCATGTCTAGATGATATAGGATAAAAACCTTGAGAATTGTTAGAATAAGTTTCGCTTTCTTCTTATGCGCTCTTTCTTTTCTATCTCATTTTCCCCTTCTTTTGGAACATATGTTAATGAATAATGTGAATCCTTTATTTTGATTGATCATTTCTTGGTATGAATTGAATCATTGTCTGGCTTCTAGTTGTTGTTTGGGGCATTTTCAGCACTTAAAATATGGAGGGATTTCATCTACAGCCGCCATAATCTCATCATTCCCATTTTATAGATGTCTTCCACTTTAATGCTTTTGCATTTTTAAAAGTTTAAGCTCTTCCATGTTGTATAGATATGGCTAGAATCTTATCTAATTATATTGTTCCATCTGTATAC
The DNA here is from genome assembly GCA_020205505.1 of Panax japonicus. NCBI lineage: Eukaryota > Viridiplantae > Streptophyta > Magnoliopsida > Apiales > Araliaceae > Panax > Panax japonicus. Next base: position 53,687,866 of record CM035095.1, on the reverse strand, counting down.
GGCTGGTAAAGGGATTTTTGTCATGCTAACACTTTCACATATGAACTCAAGATATAAAACTCGACTGGCAAAGGCACTTCTCAGTGAGAATATTAGTCATCACCTCATCGGTCTTCCTCTACCTTGAGAGAAACAACTAGTGTTAAGGAAGGAACGAGGGTATTGGTTGGGTCAAGTAACATAAGCATCCAAAAAGTTTAATACAAAAGTCCTTTAGTTGCAGATATAAATAACAACTTTGCTTAACTATCATCTCTTGGCTTTTGATATATAAATGTTTCTGATTCTTTGCAAATTTAAAGACCATGTTAGGTGAGAATTTTAAATTTTGGAGTTTATCAATACGAAAAATAGTTGTAGAAAGGTAAAAGGTAAAAACCTTAAGCATTATTGGAACAAGTTTTACTTTCTTCTTACTCCCTCTTTCTCATTATCCCCTTCTTTAGAAAAATATAGTTTAAGATTCCTATAAATCCAATTTTGAGATTAACCATTTCTTGGTGTAAATTGAATCAATTGATTGGCTCCTGACTCTTGTTTGAGGAGTAAAATAAAATATTGACCACTTTACTGCCATTGGTTTTCAGCACCTCATGTGGGTGGATTGGATCTAACAGCTACCACTATCTCATTACCACGATTTATTTATAACAACTTTTACATGCCTCTAAATTTATTTACATTTTAATCGAGTGTGTAAATGCTACTTGATGCTTATAATATCTTTAATGCCATTTCATATTTTAATAATTTTACTCTTCCATATTGTAGGGTCAGTAATTTAAGCAACTAATAACATTTTAGAAGTCCCTCAATTCCGGTACTACTGAAGACATTGATAAAAAAGTAATAATTGTCTCTCTCACTAAACTGATATAAATTTTACTGATTGTTAGCAAATTTAAAGAGCATTTAGGTGGGATGATGGGCTATTTGAAAAATGAAAATAGTAAGTAAAAAAGGTAGTTGTCAGATTTAGAGTTACCCATCTGGTGTTAGATTGACTAGATAGAGTTCTAGCATGTTGTCCTTACACCGACAGGAGATGTAGCCATCCAACTGATGTACCCTCCACTCTAATGGCCAAAAACCCTAAAAGCGGAATCCAAAACGGAAAGAATAACTAATAAGGAAAATTATAAAAATAACCCGAAAACAATAAAATGTAATTTTAGAGTCCCAAACGATAAAATTTGACCAAAAAACCCTGCAGCTCACGAGCGTAGCGCTCGTGACTTTTGTTCGTTGACCCGTTTCCAATGAAATCAGGCTCCGAAAACTCGAAAATTCGGCACTCCAAATTTCGCAAAAACTACCAAATTGCCACTGGATCAAATCTTTCCACCATCCATCAAAATCTTTCCATAAAACTGACACGCTTGCTCTTCAACCGCATTTGGGAAGTCTTCGTGTTGCACCTACTTTTATATTTTTTGTGTATTCCGGTGAAAAAAGAGCGTAATAGTGAACGTGTCTTGGTAGACTCGAATGCACGACGTAAACGTCACTGCGTTCCACCCGCGTATGGGAATATAGGAATAAAAATGGAGAAACCTAACGGGTGCGATCATACCAGCACTAATGCACCGGATCCCATCAGAACTTCGAAGTTAAGCGTCCTTGGGCGAGAGTAGTACTAGGATGGGTGACCCCCTGGGAAGTCCTCGTGTTGCACCCCTTTTTATTTTTATTTTTTGCGATGTTCGGTGAAGAAAGAGCGTACGAGTGAACGTGTCTCGGTAGACTCGCATGCGCGACGTAAACGTCACTGCGTTCCACCCGCGTGTTGGAATATAGGGATAAAAATGGAGAATCCTAACGGGTGCGATCATACAAGCACTAGTTTACCAAAACTGTTGCTTCCCATCGTAAAAAAACGTTTCCATAGCAAAACCCTAAAGGCGGAATCCAAAACGGAGAAGAATAACTAATAAGGAAAATTATAAAAATAACCCGAAAACAATAACATGTAATTTTAGAGTCCCAAACGATAAAATTTGACCAAAAAACCCTGCAGCTCACGAGCGTGGCGCTTGTGACTTTTGTTCGTTGACCCGTTTCCAATGAAATCAGGCTTCGAAAACGCAAAAATTCGGCACTCCAAATTTGGCAAAAACTACCAAATTGCCACTGGATCAAATCTTTCCACCATCCATCAAAATCTTTCCATAAAACTGACACGCGTGTGGGAATATAGGAATAAAAATGGAGAAACCTAACGGGTGCGATCATACCAGCACTAATGCACCGGATCCCATCAGAACTCCGAAGTTAAGCGTGCTTGGGCGAGAGTAGTACTAGGATGGGTGACCCCCTGGGAAGTCCTCGTGTTGCACCCCTTTTTATTTTTATTTTTTGCGATGTTCGGTGAAGAAAGAGCGTACGAGTGAACGTGTCTCGGTAGACTCGAATGCGCGACGTAAACGTCACTGCGTTCCACCCGCGTGTGGGAATATAGGGATAAAAATGGAGAATCCTAACGGGTGCGATCATACAAGCACTAGTTTACCAAAACTGTTGCTTCCCATCGTAAAAAAATGTTTCCATAGCAACACCCTAAAGGCGGAATCCAAAACGGAGAAGAATAACTAATAAGGAAAATTATAAAAATAACCCGAAAAAAATAAAATGTAATTTTAGAGTCCCAAACGATAAAATTTGACCAAAAAACCCTGCAGCTCACGAGCGTAGCGCTTGTGACTTTTGTTCGTTGACCCGTTTCCAATGAAATCAGGCTCCGAATACGCGAAAATTCGGCACTCCAAATTTGGCAAAAACTACCAAATTGCCACTGGATCAAATCTTTCCACCATCCATCAAAATCTTTCCATAAAACTGACACGCTTGCTCTTCAACCGCATTTGGGAAGTCTTCGTGTTGCACCTACTTTTATATTTTTTGTGTATTCCGGTGAAAAAAGAGCGTAATAGTAAACGTGTCTTGGTAGACTCGAATGCACGACGTAAACGTCACTGCGTTCCACCCGCGTGTGGGAATATAGGAATAAAAATGGAGAAACCTAACGGGTGCGATCATACCAGCACTAATGCACCGGATCCCATCAGAACTCCGAAGTTAAGCGTGTTTGGGCGAGAGTAGTACTAGGATGGGTGACCCCCTGGAAAGTCCTCGTGTTGCACCCCTTTTTATTTTTATTTTTTGCGATGTTCGATGAAGAAAGAGCGTACAAGTGAACGTGTCTCGTTAGACTCGCATGCGCGACGTAAACGTCACTGCGTTCCACCCGCGTGTTGGAATATAGGGATAAAAATGGAGAATCCTAACGGGTGCGATCATACAAGCAGTAGTTTACCAAAAATGTTGCTTCCCATCGTAAAAAAACGTTTCCATAGCAAAACCCTAAAGGCGGAATCCAAAACGGAGAAGAATAACTAATAAGGAAAATTATAAAAATAACCCGAAAACAATAACATGTAATTTTAGAGTCCCAAACGATAAAATTAGACCAAAAAACCCTGCAGCTCACGAGCGTAACGCTGGTGACTTTTGTTCGTTGACCCGTTTCCAATAAAATCAGGCTCCGAAAACGCAAAAATTCGGCACTCCAAATTTGGCAAAAACTACCAAATTGCCACTGGATCAAATCTTTCCACTATCCATCAAAATCTTTCCATAAAACTGACACGCGTGTGGGAATATAGGAATAAAAATGGAGAAACCTAACGGGTGCGATCATACCAGCACTAATGCACCGGATCCCATCAGAACTCCGAAGTTAAGCGTGTTTGGGCGAGAGTAGTACTAGGATGGGTGACCCCCTGGGAAGTCCTCGTGTTGCACCCCTTTTTATTTTTATTTTTTGCGATGTTCGATGAAGAAAGAGCGTACGAGTGAACGTGTCTCGGTAGACTCGCATGCGCGACGTAAACGTCACTGCGTTCCACCCGCGTGTTGGAATATAGGGATAAAAATGGAGAATCCTAACGGGTGCGATCATACAAGCACTAGTTTACCAAAAATGTTGCTTCCCATCGTAAAAAAACGTTTCCATAGCAAAACCCTAAAGGCGGAATCCAAAACGGAGAAGAATAACTAATAAGGAAAATTATAAAAATAACCCGAAAACAATAACATGTAATTTTAGAGTCCCAAACGATAAAATTTGACCAAAAAACCCTGCAGCTCACGAGCGTAGCGCTCGTGACTTTTGTTCGTTGACCCGTTTCCAATGAAATCAGGCTCCGAAAACGCAAAAATTCGGCATTCCAAATTTGGCAAAAACTACCAAATTGCCACTGGATCAAATCTTTCCACTATCCATCAAAATCTTTCCATAAAACTGACACGCGTGTGGGAATATAGGAATAAAAATGGAGAAACCTAACGGGTGCGATCATACCAGCACTAATGCACCGGATCCCATCAGAACTTCGAAGTTAAGCGTCCTTGGGCGAGAGTAGTACTAGGATGGGTGACCCCCTGGGAAGTCCTCGTGTTGCACCCCTTTTTATTTTTATTTTTTGCGATGTTCGGTGAAGAAAGAGCGTACGAGTGAACGTGTCTCGGTAGACTCGCATGCGCGACGTAAACGTCACTGCGTTCCACCCGCGTGTTGGAATATAGGGATAAAAATGGAGAATCCTAACGGGTGCGATCATACAAGCACTAGTTTACCAAAACTGTTGATTCCCATCGTAAAAAAACGTTTCCATAGCAAAACCCTAAAGGCGGAATCCAAAACGGAGAAGAATAACTAATAAGGAAAATTATAAAAATAACCCGAAAACAATAACATGTAATTTTAGAGTCCCAAACGATAAAATTTGACCAAAAAACCCTGCAGCTCACGAGCGTGGCGCTTGTGACTTTTGTTCGTTGACCCGTTTCCAATGAAATCAGGCTCCGAAAACGCAAAAATTCGGCACTCCAAATTTGGCAAAAACTACCAAATTGCCACTGGATCAAATCTTTCCACTATCCATCAAAATCTTTCCATAAAACTGACACGCGTGTGGGAATATAGGAATAAAAATGGAGAAACCTAACGGGTGCGATCATACCAGCACTAATGCACCGGATCCCATCAGAACTCCGAAGTTAAGCGTGCTTGGGCGAGAGTAGTACTAGGATGGGTGACCCCCTGGAAAGTCCTCGTGTTGCACCCCTTTTTATTTTTATTTTTTGCGATGTTCGATGAAGAAAGAGCGTACAAGTGAACGTGTCTCGTTAGACTCGCATGCGCGACGTAAACGTCACTGCGTTCCACCCGCGTGTTGGAATATAGGGATAAAATGGAGAATCCTAACGGGTGCGATCATACAAGCATAGTTTACCAAAAATGTTGCTTCCCATCGTAAAAAAACGTTTCCATAGCAAAACCCTAAAGGCGGAATCCAAAACGGAGAAGAATAACTAATAAGGAAAATTATAAAAATAACCCGAAAACAATAACATGTAATTTTAGAGTCCCAAACGATAAAATTAGACCAAAAAACCCTGCAGCTCACGAGCGTAACGCTGGTGACTTTTGTTCGTTGACCCGTTTCCAATAAAATCAGGCTCCGAAAACGCAAAAATTCGGCACTCCAAATTTGGCAAAAACTACCAAATTGCCACTGGATCAAATCTTTCCACTATCCATCAAAATCTTTCCATAAAACTGACACGCGTGTGGGAATATAGGAATAAAAATGGAGAAACCTAACGGGTGCGATCATACCAGCACTAATGCACCGGATCCCATCAGAACTCCGAAGTTAAGCGTGTTTGGGCGAGAGTAGTACTAGGATGGGTGACCCCCTGGGAAGTCCTCGTGTTGCACCCCTTTTATTTTTATTTTTTGCGATGTTCGGATGAAGAAAGAGCGTACGAGTGAACGTGTCTCGGTAGACTCGCATGCGCGACGTAAACGTCACTGCGTTCCACCCGCGTGTTGGAATATAGGGATAAAAATGGAGAATCCTAACGGGTGCGATCATACAAGCACTAGTTTACCAAAAATGTTGCTTCCCATCGTAAAAAAACGTTTCCATAGCAAAACCCTAAAGGCGGAATCCAAAACGGAGAAGAATAACTAATAAGGAAAATTATAAAAATAACCCGAAAACAATAACATGTAATTTTAGAGTCCCAAACGATAAAATTTGACCAAAAAACCCTGCAGCTCACGAGCGTAGCGCTTGTGACTTTTGTTCGTTGACCCGTTTCCAATGAAATCAGGCTCCGAAAACGCAAAAATTCGGCATTCCAAATTTGGCAAAAACTACCAAATTGCCACTGGATCAAATCTTTCCACTATCCATCAAAATCTTTCCATAAAACTGACACGCGTGTGGGAATATAGGAATAAAAATGGAGAAACCTAACGGGTGCGATCATACCAGCACTAATGCACCGGATCCCATCAGAACTCCGAAGTTAAGCGTGCCTTGGGCGAGAGTAGGTACTAGGATGGGTGACCCCCTGGGAAGTCCTCGTGTTGCACCCCTTTTTATTTTTATTTTTTGCGATGTTCGGTGAAGAAAGAGCGTACGAGTGAACGTGTCTCGGTAGACTCGCATGCGCGACGTAAACGTCACTGCGTTCCACCCGCGTGTTGGAATATAGGGATAAAAATGGAGAATCCTAACGGGTGCGATCATACAAGCACTAGTTTACCAAAACTGTTGATTCCCATCGTAAAAAAAACGTTTCCATAGCAAAACCCTAAAGGCGGAATCCAAAACGGAGAAGAATAACTAATAAGGAAAATTATAAAAATAACCCGAAAACAATAACATGTAATTTTAGAGTCCCAAACGATAAAATTTGACCAAAAAAACCCTGCAGCTCACGAGCGTGCGCTTGTGACTTTTGTTCGTTGACCCGTTTCCAATGAAATCAGGCTCCGAAAACGCAAAAATTCGGCACTCCAAATTTGGCAAAAACTACCAAATTGCCACTGGATCAAATCTTTCCACCATCCATCAAAATCTTTCCATAAAACTGACACGCGTGTGGGAATATAGGAATAAAAATGGAGAAACCTAACGGGTGCGATCATACCAGCACTAATGCACCGGATCCCATCAGAACTCCGAAGTTAAGCGTGCTTGGGCGAGAGTAGTACTAGGATGGGTGACCCCCTGGGAAGTCCTCGTGTTGCACCCCTTTTTATTTTTATTTTTTGCGATGTTCGGTGAAGAAAGAGCGTACGAGTGAACGTGTCTCGGTAGACTCGAATGCGCGACGTAAACGTCACTGCGTTCCACCCGCGTGTGGGAATATAGGGATAAAAATGGAGAATCCTAACGGGTGCGATCATACAAGCACTAGTTTACCAAAACTGTTGCTTCCCATCGTAAAAAAAATGTTTCCATAGCAACACCCTAAAGGCGGAATCCAAAACGGAGAAGAATAACTAATAAGGAAAATTATAAAAATAACCCGAAAAAAAATAAAATGTAATTTTAGAGTCCCAAACGATAAAATTTGACCAAAAAACCCTGCAGCTCACGAGCGTAGCGCTTGTGACTTTTGTTCGTTGACCCGTTTCCAATGAAATCAGGCTCCGAATACGCGAAAATTCGGCACTCCAAATTTGGCAAAAACTACCAAATTGCCACTGGATCAAATCTTTCCACCATCCATCAAAATCTTTCCATAAAACTGACACGCTTGCTCTTCAACCGCATTTGGGAAGTCTTCGTGTTGCACCTACTTTTATATTTTTTGTGTATTCCGGTGAAAAAAGAGCGTAATAGTAAACGTGTCTTGGTAGACTCGAATGCACGACGTAAACGTCACTGCGTTCCACCCGCGTGTGGGAATATAGGAATAAAAATGGAGAAACCTAACGGGTGCGATCATACCAGCACTAATGCACCGGATCCCATCAGAACTCCGAAGTTAAGCGTGTTTGGGCGAGAGTAGTACTAGGATGGGTGACCCCCTGGAAAGTCCTCGTGTTGCACCCCTTTTTATTTTTATTTTTTGCGATGTTCGATGAAGAAAGAGCGTACAAGTGAACGTGTCTCGTTACTCTCGCATGCGCGACGTAAACGTCACTGCGTTCCACCCGCGTGTTGGAATATAGGGATAAAAATGGAGAATCCTAACGGGTGCGATCATACAAGCACTAGTTTACCAAAAATGTTGCTTCCCATCGTAAAAAAACGTTTCCATAGCAAAACCCTAAAGGCGGAATCCAAAACGGAGAAGAATAACTAATAAGGAAAATTATAAAAATAACCCGAAAACAATAACATGTAATTTTAGAGTCCCAAACGATAAAATTAGACCAAAAAACCCTGCAGCTCACGAGCGAAACGCTGGTGACTTTTGTTCGTTGACCCGTTTCCAATGAAATCAGGCTCCGAAAACGCAAAAATTCGGCACTCCAAATTTGGCAAAAACTACCAAATTGCCACTGGATCAAATCTTTCCACCTATCCATCAAAATCTTTCCATAAAACTGACACGCGTGTGGGAATATAGGAATAAAAATGGAGAAACCTAACGGGTGCGATCATACCAGCACTAATGCACCGGATCCCATCAGAACTCCGAAGTTAAGCGTGCTTGGGTGAGAGTAGTACTAGGATGGGTGACCCCCTGGGAAGTCCTCGTGTTGCACCCCTTTTTATTTTTATTTTTTGCGATGTTCGATGAAGAAAGAGCGTACGAGTGAACGTGTCTCGGTAGACTCGAATGCGCGACGTAAACGTCACTGCGTTCCACCCGCGTGTGGGAATATAGGGATAAAAATGGAGAATCCTAACGGGTGCGATCATACAAGCACTAGTTTACCAAAACTGTTGCTTCCCATCGTAAAAAAAACGTTTCCATAGCAAAACCCTAAAGGCGGAATCCAAAACGGAGAAGAATAACTAATAAGGAAAATTATAAAAATAACCCGAAAAACAATAACATGTAATTTTAGAGTCCCAAACGATAAAATTTGACCAAAAAACCCTGCAGCTCACGAGCGTAGCGCTTGTGACTTTTGTTCGTTGACCCGTTTCCAATGAAATCAGGCTCCGAAAACGCAAAAATTCGGCACTCCAAATTTGGCAAAAACTACCAAATTGCCACTGGATCAAATCTTTCCACTATCCATCAAAATCTTTCCATAAAACTGACACGCGTGTGGGAATATAGGAATAAAAATGGAGAAACCTAACGGGTGCGATCATACCAGTACTAATGCACCGGATCCCATCAGAACTCCGAAGTTAAGCGTGCTTGGGCGAGAGTAGTACTAGGATGGGTGACCCCCTGGGAAGTCCTCGTGTTGCACCCCTTTTTATTTTTATTTTTTGCGATGTTCGGTGAAGAAAGAGCGTACGAGTGAACGTGTCTCGGTAGACTCGAATGCGCGACGTAAACGTCACTGCGTTCCACCCGCGTGTGGGAATATAGGGATAAAAATGGAGAATCCTAACGGGTGCGATCATACAAGCACTAGTTTACCAAAACTGTTGCTTCCCATCGTAAAAAAATGTTTCCATAGCAAAACCCTAAAGGCGGAATCCAAAACGGAGAAGAATAACTAATAAGGAAAATTATAAAAATAACCCGAAAACAATAACATGTAATTTTAGAGTCCCAAACGATAAAATTTGACCAAAAAACCCTGCAGCTCACGAGCGTAGCGCTTGTGACTTTTGTTCGTTGACCCGTTTCCAATGAAATCAGGCTCCGAATACGCGAAAATTCGGCACTCCAAATTTGGCAAAAACTACCAAATTGCCACTGGATCAAATCTTTCCACCATCCATCAAAATCTTTCCATAAAACTGACACGCTTGCTCTTCAACCGCATTTGGGAAGTCTTCGTGTTGCACCTACTTTTATATTTTTTGTGTATTCCGGTGAAAAAAGAGCGTAATAGTAAACGTGTCTTGGTAGACTCGAATGCACGACGTAAACGTCACTGCGTTCCACCCGCGTGTGGGAATATAGGAATAAAAATGGAGAAAACCTAACGGGTGCGATCATACCAGCACTAATGCAACCGGATCCCATCAGAACTCCGAAGTTAAGCGTGTTTGGGCGAGAGTAGTACTAGGATGGGTGACCCCCTGGAAAGTCCTCGTGTTGCACCCCTTTTTATTTTTATTTTTTGCGATGTTCGATGAAGAAAGAGCGTACAAGTGAACGTGTCTCGTTACTCTCGCATGCGCGACGTAAACGTCACTGCGTTCCACCCGCGTGTTGGAATATAGGGATAAAAATGGAGAATCCTAACGGGTGCGATCATACAAGCACTAGTTTACCAAAATGTTGCTTCCCATCGTAAAAAAACGTTTCCATAGCAAACCCTAAAGGCGGAATCCAAAACGGAGAAGAATAACTAATAAGGAAAATTATAAAAATAACCCGAAAACAATAACATGTAATTTTAGAGTCCCAAACGATAAAATTTGACCAAAAAAACCCTGCAGCTCACGAGCGTAAGCGCTTGTGACTTTTGTTCGTTGACCCGTTTCCAATGAAATCAGGCTCCGAAAACGCAAAAATTCGGCACTCCAAATTTGGCAAAAACTACCAAATTGCCACTGGATCAAATCTTTCCACTATCCATCAAAATCTTTCCATAAAACTGACACGCGTGTGGGAATATAGGAATAAAAATGGAGAAACCTAACGGGTGCGATCATACCAGCACTAATGCACCGGATCCCATCAGAACTCCGAAGTTAAGCGTGCTTGGGCGAGAGTAGTACTAGGATGGGTGACCCCCTGGGAAGTCCTCGTGTTGCACCCCTTTTTATTTTTATTTTTTGCGATGTTCGGTGAAGAAAGAGCGTACGAGTGAACGTGTCTCGGTAGACTCGCATGCGCGACGTAAACGTCACTGCGTTCCACCCGCGTGTTGGAATATAGGGATAAAAATGGAGAATCCTAACGGGTGCGATCATACAAGCACTAGTTTACCAAAACTGTTGCTTCCCATCGTAAAAAAAACGTTTCCATAGCAAAACCCTAAAGGCGGAATCCAAAACGGAGAAGAATAACTAATAAGGAAAATTATAAAATAACCCGAAAAAAATAAAATGTAATTTTAGAGTCCCAAACGATAAAATTTGACCAAAAAACCCTGCAGCTCACGAGCGTAGCGCTTGTGACTTTTGTTCGTTGACCCGTTTCCAATGAAATCAGGCTCCGAAAACGCAAAAATTCGGCACTTCCAAATTTGGCAAAAACTACCAAATTGCCACTGGATCAAATCTTTCCACCATCCATCAAAATCTTTCCATAAAACTGACACGCGTGTGGGAATATAGGAATAAAAATGGAGAAACCTAACGGGTGCGATCATACCAGCACTAATGCACCGGATCCCATCAGAACTCCGAAGTTAAGCGTGCTTGGGCGAGAGAGGTACTAGGATGGGTGACCCCCTGGGAAGTCCTCGTGTTGCACCCCTTTTTATTTTTATTTTTTGCGATGTTCGGTGAAGAAAGAGCGTACGAGTGAACGTGTCTCGGTAGACTCGAATGCGCGACGTAAACGTCACTGCGTTCCACCCGCGTGTGGGAATATAGGGATAAAAATGGAGAATCCTAACGGGTGCGATCATACAAGCACTAGTTTACCAAAACTGTTGCTTCCCATCGTAAAAAAAACGTTTCCATAGCAAAACCCTAAAGGCGGAATCCAAAACGGAGAAGAATAACTAATAAGGAAAATTATAAAAATAACCCGAAAAAAATAAAATGTAATTTTAGAGTCCCAAACGATAAAATTTGACCAAAAAACCCTGCAGCTCACGAGCGTAGCGCTTGTGACTTTTGTTCGTTGACCCGTTTCCAATGAAATCAGGCTCCGAAAACGCGAAAATTCGGCACTCCAAATTTGGCAAAAACTACCAAATTGCCACTGGATCAAATCTTTCCACCATCCATCAAAATCTTTCCATAAAACTGACACGCGTGTGGGAATATAGGAATAAAAATGGAGAAACCTAACGGGTGCGATCATACCAGCACTAATGCACCGGATCCCATCAGAAATCCGAAGTTAAGCGTGCTTGGGCGAGAGAGGTACTAGGATGGGTGACCCCCTGGGAAGTCCTCGTGTTGCACCCCTTTTTATTTTTATTTTTTGCGATGTTCGGTGAAGAAAGAGCGTACGAGTGAACGTGTCTCGGTAGACTCGAATGCGCGACGTAAACGTCACTGCGTTCCACCCGCGTGTGGGAATATAGGGATAAAAATGGAGAATCCTAACGGGTGCGATCATACAAGCACTAGTTTACCAAAACTGTTGCTTCCCATCGTAAAAAAACGTTTCCATAGCAAAACCCTAAAGGCGGAATCCAAAACGGAGAAGAATAACTAATAAGGAAAATTATAAAAATAACCCGAAAAAAATAAAATGTAATTTTAGAGTCCCAACGATAAAATTTGACCAAAAAAACCCTGCAGCTCACGAGCGTAGCGCTTGTGACTTTTGTTCGTTGACCCGTTTCCAATGAAATCAGGCTCCGAAAACGCGAAAATTCGGCACTCCAAATTTGGCAAAAACTACCAAATTGCCACTGGATCAAATCTTTCCACCATCCATCAAAATCTTTCCATAAACTGACACGCGTGTGGGAATATAGGAATAAAAATGGAGAAACCTAACGGGTGCGATCATACCAGCACTAATGCACCGGATCCCATCAGAAATCCGAAGTTAAGCGTGCTTGGGCGAGAGAGGTACTAGGATGGGTGACCCCCTGGGAAGTCCTCGTGTTGCACCCCTTTTTATTTTTATTTTTTGCGATGTTCGGTGAAGAAAGAGCGTACGAGTGAACGTGTCTCGGTAGACTCGAATGCGCGACGTAAACGTCACTGCGTTCCACCCGCGTGTGGGAATATAGGGATAAAAATGGAGAATCCTAACGGGTGCGATCATACAAGCACTAGTTTACCAAAACTGTTGCTTCCCATCGTAAAAAAACGTTTCCATAGCAAAACCCTAAAGGCGGAATCCAAAACGGAGAAGAATAACTAATAAGGAAAATTATAAAAATAACCCGAAAAAAATAAAATGTAATTTTAGAGTCCCAAACGATAAAATTTGACCAAAAAACCCTGCAGCTCACGAGCGTAGCGCTTGTGACTTTTGTTCGTTGACCCGTTTCCAATGAAATCAGGCTCCGAAAACGCAAAAATTCGGCACTCCAAATTTGGCAAAAACTACCAAATTGCCACTGGATCAAATCTTTCCACCATCCATCAAAATCTTTCCATAAAACTGACACGCGTGTGGGAATATAGGAATAAAAATGGAGAAACCTAACGGGTGCGATCATACCAGCACTAATGCACCGGATCCCATCAGAAATCCGAAGTTAAGCGTGCTTGGGCGAGAGAGGTACTAGGATGGGTGACCCCCTGGGAAGTCCTCGTGTTGCACCCCTTTTTATTTTTATTTTTTGCGATGTTCGGTGAAGAAAGAGCGTACGAGTGAACGTGTCTCGGTAGACTCGAATGCGCGACGTAAACGTCACTGCGTTCCACCCGCGTGTGGGAATATAGGGATAAAAATGGAGAATCCTAACGGGTGCGATCATACAAGCACTAGTTTACCAAAACTGTTGCTTCCCATCGTAAAAAAACGTTTCCATAGCAAAACCCTAAAGGCGGAATCCAAAACGGAGAAGAATAACTAATAAGGAAAATTATAAAAATAACCCGAAAAAAATAAAATGTAATTTTAGAGTCCCAAACGATAAAATTTGACCAAAAAACCCTGCAGCTCACGAGCGTAGCGCTTGTGACTTTTGTTCGTTGACCCGTTTCCAATGAAATCAGGCTCCGAAAACGCGAAAATTCGGCACTCCAAATTTGGCAAAAACTACCAAATTGCCACTGGATCAAATCTTTCCACCATCCATCAAAATCTTTCCATAAAACTGACACGCGTGTGGGAATATAGGAATAAAAATGGAGAAACCTAACGGGTGCGATCATACCAGCACTAATGCACCGGATCCCATCAGAAATCCGAAGTTAAGCGTGCTTGGGCGAGAGAGGTACTAGGATGGGTGACCCCCTGGGAAGTCCTCGTGTTGCACCCCTTTTTATTTTTATTTTTTGCGATGTTCGGTGAAGAAAGAGCGTACGAGTGAACGTGTCTCGGTAGACTCGAATGCGCGACGTAAACGTCACTGCGTTCCACCCGCGTGTGGGAATATAGGGATAAAAATGGAGAATCCTAACGGGTGCGATCATACAAGCACTAGTTTACCAAAACTGTTGCTTCCCATCGTAAAAAAACGTTTCCATAGCAAAACCCTAAAGGCGGAATCCAAAACGGAGAAGAATAACTAATAAGGAAAATTATAAAAATAACCCGAAAAAAATAAAATGTAATTTTAGAGTCCCAAACGATAAAATTTGACCAAAAAACCCTGCAGCTCACGAGCGTAGCGCTTGTGACTTTTGTTCGTTGACCCGTTTCCAATGAAATCAGGCTCCGAAAACGCGAAAATTCGGCACTCCAAATTTGGCAAAAACTACCAAATTGCCACTGGATCAAATCTTTCCACCATCCATCAAAATCTTTCCATAAAACTGACACGCGTGTGGGAATATAGGAATAAAAATGGAGAAACCTAACGGGTGCGATCATACCAGCACTAATGCACCGGATCCCATCAGAAATCCGAAGTTAAGCGTGCTTGGGCGAGAGTAGGTACTAGGATGGGTGACCCCCTGGGAAGTCCTCGTGTTGCACCCCTTTTTATTTTTATTTTTTGCGATGTTCGGTGAAGAAAGAGCGTACGAGTGAACGTGTCTCGGTAGACTCGAATGCGCGACGTAAACGTCACTGCGTTCCACCCGCGTGTGGGAATATAGGGATAAAAATGGAGAATCCTAACGGGTGCGATCATACAAGCACTAGTTTACCAAAACTGTTGCTTCCCATCGTAAAAAAACGTTTCCATAGCAAAACCCTAAAGGCGGAATCCAAAACGGAGAAGAATAACTAATAAGGAAAATTATAAAAATAACCCGAAAAAAATAAAATGTAATTTTAGAGTCCCAAACGATAAAATTTGACCAAAAAACCCTGCAGCTCACGAGCGTAGCGCTTGTGACTTTTGTTCGTTGACCCGTTTCCAATGAAATCAGGCTCCGAAAACGCGAAAATTCGGCACTCCAAATTTGGCAAAAACTACCAAATTGCCACTGGATCAAATCTTTCCACCATCCATCAAAATCTTTCCATAAAACTGACACGCGTGTGGGAATATAGGAATAAAAATGGAGAAACCTACGGGTGCGATCATACCAGCACTAATGCACCGGATCCCATCAGAAATCCGAAGTTAAGCGTGCTTGGGCGAGAGAGGTACTAGGATGGGTGACCCCTGGGAAGTCCTCGTGTTGCACCCCTTTTTATTTTTATTTTTTGCGATGTTCGGTGAAGAAAGAGCGTACGAGTGAACGTGTCTCGGTAGACTCGAATGCGCGACGTAAACGTCACTGCGTTCCACCCGCGTGTGGGAATATAGGGATAAAAATGGAGAATCCTAACGGGTGCGATCATACAAGCACTAGTTTACCAAAACTGTTGCTTCCCATCGTAAAAAAAACGTTTCCATAGCAAAACCCTAAAGGCGGAATCCAAAACGGAGAAGAATAACTAATAAGGAAAATTATAAAAATAACCCGAAAAAAATAAAATGTAATTTTAGAGTCCCAAACGATAAAATTTGACCAAAAAAACCCTGCAGCTCACGAGCGTAGCGCTTGTGACTTTTGTTCGTTGACCCGTTTCCAATGAAATCAGGCTCCGAAAACGCGAAAATTCGGCACTCCAAATTTGGCAAAAACTACCAAATTGCCACTGGATCAAATCTTTCCACCATCCATCAAAATCTTTCCATAAAACTGACACGCGTGTGGGAATATAGGAATAAAAATGGAGAAACCTAACGGGTGCGATCATACCAGCACTAATGCACCGGATCCCATCAGAAATCCGAAGTTAAGCGTGCTTGGGCGAGAGAGGTACTAGGATGGGTGACCCCCTGGGAAGTCCTCGTGTTGCACCCCTTTTTATTTTTATTTTTTGCGATGTTCGGTGAAGAAAGAGCGTACGAGTGAACGTGTCTCGGTAGACTCGAATGCGCGACGTAAACGTCACTGCGTTCCACCCGCGTGTGGGAATATAGGGATAAAAATGGAGAATCCTAACGGGTGCGATCATACAAGCACTAGTTTACCAAAACTGTTGCTTCCCATCGTAAAAAAAACGTTTCCATAGCAAAACCCTAAAGGCGGAATCCAAACGGAGAAGAATAACTAATAAGGAAAATTATAAAAATAACCCGAAAAAAATAAATGTAATTTTAGAGTCCCAAACGATAAAATTTGACCAAAAAAACCCTGCAGCTCACGAGCGTAGCGCTTGTGACTTTTGTTCGTTGACCCGTTTCCAATGAAATCAGGCTCCGAAAACGCGAAAATTCGGCACTCCAAATTTGGCAAAAACTACCAAATTGCCACTGGATCAAATCTTTCCACCATCCATCAAAATCTTTCCATAAAACTGACACGCGTGTGGGAATATAGGAATAAAAATGGAGAAACCTAACGGGTGCGATCATACCAGCACTAATGCACCGGATCCCATCAGAAATCCGAAGTTAAGCGTGCTTGGGCGAGAGAGGTACTAGGATGGGTGACCCCCTGGGAAGTCCTCGTGTTGCACCCCTTTTTATTTTTATTTTTTGCGATGTTCGGTGAAGAAAGAGCGTACGAGTGAACGTGTCTCGGTAGACTCGAATGCGCGACGTAAACGTCACTGCGTTCCACCCGCGTGTGGGAATATAGGGATAAAAATGGAGAATCCTAACGGGTGCGATCATACAAGCACTAGTTTACCAAAACTGTTGCTTCCCATCGTAAAAAAAACGTTTCCATAGCAAAACCCTAAAGGCGGAATCCAAAACGGAGAAGAATAACTAATAAGGAAAATTATAAAAATAACCCGAAAAAAATAAAATGTAATTTTAGAGTCCCAAACGATAAAATTTGACCAAAAAAACCCTGCAGCTCACGAGCGTAGCGCTTGTGACTTTTGTTCGTTGACCCGTTTCCAATGAAATCAGGCTCCGAAAACGCGAAAATTCGGCACTCCAAATTTGGCAAAAACTACCAAATTGCCACTGGATCAAATCTTTCCACCATCCATCAAAATCTTTCCATAAAACTGACACGCGTGTGGGAATATAGGAATAAAAATGGAGAAACCTAACGGGTGCGATCATACCAGCACTAATGCACCGGATCCCATCAGAAATCCGAAGTTAAGCGTGCTTGGGCGAGAGAGGTACTAGGATGGGTGACCCCCTGGGAAGTCCTCGTGTTGCACCCCTTTTTATTTTTATTTTTTGCGATGTTCGGTGAAGAAAGAGCGTACGAGTGAACGTGTCTCGGTAGACTCGAATGCGCGACGTAAACGTCACTGCGTTCCACCCGCGTGTGGGAATATAGGGATAAAAATGGAGAATCCTAACGGGTGCGATCATACAAGCACTAGTTTACCAAAACTGTTGCTTCCCATCGTAAAAAAACGTTTCCATAGCAAAACCCTAAAGGCGGAATCCAAAACGGAGAAGAATAACTAATAAGGAAAATTATAAAAATAACCCGAAAAAAATAAAATGTAATTTTAGAGTCCCAAACGATAAAATTTGACCAAAAAAACCCTGCAGCTCACGAGCGTAGCGCTTGTGACTTTTGTTCGTTGACCCGTTTCCAATGAAATCAGGCTCCGAAAACGCGAAAATTCGGCACTCCAAATTTGGCAAAAAACTACCAAATTGCCACTGGATCAAATCTTTCCACCATCCATCAAAATCTTTCCATAAAACTGACACGCGTGTGGGAATATAGGAATAAAAATGGAGAAACCTAACGGGTGCGATCATACCAGCACTAATGCACCGGATCCCATCAGAAATCCGAAGTTAAGCGTGCTTGGGCGAGAGAGGTACTAGGATGGGTGACCCCCTGGGAAGTCCTCGTGTTGCACCCCTTTTTATTTTTATTTTTTGCGATGTTCGGTGAAGAAAGAGCGTACGAGTGAACGTGTCTCGGTAGACTCGAATGCGCGACGTAAACGTCACTGCGTTCCACCCGCGTGTGGGAATATAGGGATAAAAATGGAGAATCCTAACGGGTGCGATCATACAAGCACTAGTTTACCAAAACTGTTGCTTCCCATCGTAAAAAAAACGTTTCCATAGCAAAACCCTAAAGGCGGAATCCAAAACGGAGAAGAATAACTAATAAGGAAAATTATAAAAATAACCCGAAAAAAATAAAATGTAATTTTAGAGTCCCAAACGATAAAATTTGACCAAAAAACCCTGCAGCTCACGAGCGTAGCGCTTGTGACTTTTGTTCGTTGACCCGTTTCCAATGAAATCAGGCTCCGAAAACGCGAAAATTCGGCACTCCAAATTTGGCAAAAACTACCAAATTGCCACTGGATCAAATCTTTCCACCATCCATCAAAATCTTTCCATAAAACTGACACGCGTGTGGGAATATAGGAATAAAAATGGAGAAACCTAACGGGTGCGATCATACCAGCACTAATGCACCGGATCCCATCAGAAATCCGAAGTTAAGCGTGCTTGGGCGAGAGAGGTACTAGGATGGGTGACCCCCTGGGAAGTCCTCGTGTTGCACCCCTTTTTATTTTTATTTTTTGCGATGTTCGGTGAAGAAAGAGCGTACGAGTGAACGTGTCTCGGTAGACTCGAATGCGCGACGTAAACGTCACTGCGTTCCACCCGCGTGTGGGAATATAGGGATAAAAATGGAGAATCCTAACGGGTGCGATCATACAAGCACTAGTTTACCAAAACTGTTGCTTCCCATCGTAAAAAAACGTTTCCATAGCAAAACCCTAAAGGCGGAATCCAAAACGGAGAAGAATAACTAATAAGGAAAATTATAAAAATAACCCGAAAAAAATAAAATGTAATTTTAGAGTCCCAAACGATAAAATTTGACCAAAAAACCCTGCAGCTCACGAGCGTAGCGCTTGTGACTTTTGTTCGTTGACCCGTTTCCAATGAAATCAGGCTCCGAAAACGCGAAAATTCGGCACTCCAAATTTGGCAAAAACTACCAAATTGCCACTGGATCAAATCTTTCCACCATCCATCAAATCTTTCCATAAAACTGACACGCGTGTGGGAATATAGGAATAAAAATGGAGAAACCTAACGGGTGCGATCATACCAGCACTAATGCACCGGATCCCATCAGAACTCCGAAGTTAAGCGTGCTTGGGCGAGAGAGGTACTAGGATGGGTGACCCCCTGGGAAGTCCTCGTGTTGCACCCCTTTTTATTTTTATTTTTTGCGATGTTCGGTGAAGAAAGAGCGTACGAGTGAACGTGTCTCGGTAGACTCGAATGCGCGACGTAAACGTCACTGCGTTCCACCCGCGTGTGGGAATATAGGGATAAAAATGGAGAATCCTAACGGGTGCGATCATACAAGCACTAGTTTACCAAAACTGTTGCTTCCCATCGTAAAAAAACGTTTCCATAGCAAAACCCTAAAGGCGGAATCCAAAACGGAGAAGAATAACTAATAAGGAAAATTATAAAATAACCCGAAAAAAATAAAATGTAATTTTAGAGTCCCAAACGATAAAATTTGACCAAAAAAACCCTGCAGCTCACGAGCGTAGCGCTTGTGACTTTTGTTCGTTGACCCGTTTCCAATGAAATCAGGCTCCGAAAACGCGAAAATTCGGCACTCCAAATTTGGCAAAAACTACCAAATTGCCACTGGATCAAATCTTTCCACCATCCATCAAAATCTTTCCATAAAACTGACACGCGTGTGGGAATATAGGAATAAAATGGAGAAACCTAACGGGTGCGATCATACCAGCACTAATGCACCGGATCCCATCAGAAATCCGAAGTTAAGCGTGCTTGGGCGAGAGAGGTACTAGGATGGGTGACCCCCTGGGAAGTCCTCGTGTTGCACCCCTTTTTATTTTTATTTTTTGCGATGTTCGGTGAAGAAAGAGCGTACGAGTGAACGTGTCTCGGTAGACTCGAATGCGCGACGTAAACGTCACTGCGTTCCACCCGCGTGTGGGAATATAGGGATAAAAATGGAGAATCCTAACGGGTGCGATCATACAAGCACTAGTTTACCAAAACTGTTGCTTCCCATCGTAAAAAAAACGTTTCCATAGCAAAACCCTAAAGGCGGAATCCAAAACGGAGAAGAATAACTAATAAGGAAAATTATAAAAATAACCCGAAAAAAATAAAATGTAATTTTAGAGTCCCAAACGATAAAATTTGACCAAAAAAACCCTGCAGCTCACGAGCGTAGCGCTTGTGACTTTTGTTCGTTGACCCGTTTCCAATGAAATCAGGCTCCGAAAACGCGAAAATTCGGCACTCCAAATTTGGCAAAAACTACCAAATTGCCACTGGATCAAATCTTTCCACCATCCATCAAAATCTTTCCATAAAACTGACACGCGTGTGGGAATATAGGAATAAAATGGAGAAACCTAACGGGTGCGATCATACCAGCACTAATGCACCGGATCCCATCAGAAATCCGAAGTTAAGCGTGCTTGGGCGAGAGAGGTACTAGGATGGGTGACCCCCTGGGAAGTCCTCGTGTTGCACCCCTTTTTATTTTTATTTTTTGCGATGTTCGGTGAAGAAAGAGCGTACGAGTGAACGTGTCTCGGTAGACTCGAATGCGCGACGTAAACGTCACTGCGTTCCACCCGCGTGTGGGAATATAGGGATAAAAATGGAGAATCCTAACGGGTGCGATCATACAAGCACTAGTTTACCAAAACTGTTGCTTCCCATCGTAAAAAAACGTTTCCATAGCAAAACCCTAAAGGCGGAATCCAAAACGGAGAAGAATAACTAATAAGGAAAATTATAAAAATAACCCGAAAAAAATAAAATGTAATTTTAGAGTCCCAAACGATAAAATTTGACCAAAAAAACCCTGCAGCTCACGAGCGTAGCGCTTGTGACTTTTGTTCGTTGACCCGTTTCCAATGAAATCAGGCTCCGAAAACGCGAAAATTCGGCACTCCAAATTTGGCAAAAACTACCAAATTGCCACTGGATCAAATCTTTCCACCATCCATCAAAATCTTTCCATAAAACTGACACGCGTGTGGGAATATAGGAATAAAAATGGAGAAACCTAACGGGTGCGATCATACCAGCACTAATGCACCGGATCCCATCAGAAATCCGAAGTTAAGCGTGCTTGGGCGAGAGAGGTACTAGGATGGGTGACCCCCTGGGAAGTCCTCGTGTTGCACCCCTTTTTATTTTTATTTTTTGCGATGTTCGGTGAAGAAAGAGCGTACGAGTGAACGTGTCTCGGTAGACTCGAATGCGCGACGTAAACGTCACTGCGTTCCACCCGCGTGTGGGAATATAGGGATAAAAATGGAGAATCCTAACGGGTGCGATCATACAAGCACTAGTTTACCAAAACTGTTGCTTCCCATCGTAAAAAAACGTTTCCATAGCAAAACCCTAAAGGCGGAATCCAAAACGGAGAAGAATAACTAATAAGGAAAATTATAAAAATAACCCGAAAAAAATAAAATGTAATTTTAGAGTCCCAAACGATAAAATTTGACCAAAAAAACCCTGCAGCTCACGAGCGTAGCGCTTGTGACTTTGTTCGTTGACCCGTTTCCAATGAAATCAGGCTCCGAAAACGCGAAAATTCGGCACTCCAAATTTGGCAAAAACTACCAAATTGCCACTGGATCAAATCTTTCCACCATCCATCAAAATCTTTCCATAAAACTGACACGCGTGTGGGAATATAGGAATAAAAATGGAGAAACCTAACGGGTGCGATCATACCAGCACTAATGCACCGGATCCCATCAGAAATCCGAAGTTAAGCGTGCTTGGGCGAGAGAGGTACTAGGATGGGTGACCCCCTGGGAAGTCCTCGTGTTGCACCCCTTTTTATTTTTATTTTTTGCGATGTTCGGTGAAGAAAGAGCGTACGAGTGAACGTGTCTCGGTAGACTCGAATGCGCGACGTAAACGTCACTGCGTTCCACCCGCGTGTGGGAATATAGGGATAAAAATGGAGAATCCTAACGGGTGCGATCATACAAGCACTAGTTTACCAAAACTGTTGCTTCCCATCGTAAAAAAACGTTTCCATAGCAAAACCCTAAAGGCGGAATCCAAAACGGAGAAGAATAACTAATAAGGAAAATTATAAAAATAACCCGAAAAAAATAAAATGTAATTTTAGAGTCCCAAACGATAAAATTTGACCAAAAAACCCTGCAGCTCACGAGCGTAGCGCTTGTGACTTTTGTTCGTTGACCCGTTTCCAATGAAATCAGGCTCCGAAAACGCGAAAATTCGGCACTCCAAATTGGCAAAAACTACCAAATTGCCACTGGATCAAATCTTTCCACCATCCATCAAAATCTTTCCATAAAACTGACACGCGTGTGGGAATATAGGAATAAAAATGGAGAAACCTAACGGGTGCGATCATACCAGCACTAATGCACCGGATCCCATCAGAAATCCGAAGTTAAGCGTGCTTGGGCGAGAGAGGTACTAGGATGGGTGACCCCCTGGGAAGTCCTCGTGTTGCACCCCTTTTTATTTTTATTTTTTGCGATGTTCGGTGAAGAAAGAGCGTACGAGTGAACGTGTCTCGGTAGACTCGAATGCGCGACGTAAACGTCACTGCGTTCCACCCGCGTGTGGGAATATAGGGATAAAAATGGAGAATCCTAACGGGTGCGATCATACAAGCACTAGTTTACCAAAACTGTTGCTTCCCATCGTAAAAAAAACGTTTCCATAGCAAAACCCTAAAGGCGGAATCCAAAACGGAGAAGAATAACTAATAAGGAAAATTATAAAAATAACCCGAAAAAAATAAAATGTAATTTTAGAGTCCCAAACGATAAAATTTGACCAAAAAACCCTGCAGCTCACGAGCGTAGCGCTTGTGACTTTTGTTCGTTGACCCGTTTCCAATGAAATCAGGCTCCGAAAACGCGAAAATTCGGCACTCCAAATTTGGCAAAAACTACCAAATTGCCACTGGATCAAATCTTTCCACCATCCATCAAAATCTTTCCATAAAACTGACACGCGTGTGGGAATATAGGAATAAAAATGGAGAAACCTAACGGGTGCGATCATACCAGCACTAATGCACCGGATCCCATCAGAAATCCGAAGTTAAGCGTGCTTGGGCGAGAGAGGTACTAGGATGGGTGACCCCCTGGGAAGTCCTCGTGTTGCACCCCTTTTTATTTTTATTTTTTGCGATGTTCGGTGAAGAAAGAGCGTACGAGTGAACGTGTCTCGGTAGACTCGAATGCGCGACGTAAACGTCACTGCGTTCCACCCGCGTGTGGGAATATAGGGATAAAAATGGAGAATCCTAACGGGTGCGATCATACAAGCACTAGTTTACCAAAACTGTTGCTTCCCATCGTAAAAAAACGTTTCCATAGCAAAACCCTAAAGGCGGAATCCAAAACGGAGAAGAATAACTAATAAGGAAAATTATAAAAATAACCCGAAAAAAATAAAATGTAATTTTAGAGTCCCAAACGATAAAATTTGACCAAAAAACCCTGCAGCTCACGAGCGTAGCGCTTGTGACTTTTGTTCGTTGACCCGTTTCCAATGAAATCAGGCTCCGAAAACGCGAAAATTCGGCACTCCAAATTTGGCAAAAACTACCAAATTGCCACTGGATCAAATCTTTCCACCATCCATCAAAATCTTTCCATAAAACTGACACGCGTGTGGGAATATAGGAATAAAAATGGAGAAACCTAACGGGTGCGATCATACCAGCACTAATGCACCGGATCCCATCAGAAATCCGAAGTTAAGCGTGCTTGGGCGAGAGAGGTACTAGGATGGGTGACCCCCTGGGAAGTCCTCGTGTTGCACCCCTTTTTATTTTTATTTTTTGCGATGTTCGGTGAAGAAAGAGCGTACGAGTGAACGTGTCTCGGTAGACTCGAATGCGCGACGTAAACGTCACTGCGTTCCACCCGCGTGTGGGAATATAGGGATAAAAATGGAGAATCCTAACGGGTGCGATCATACAAGCACTAGTTTACCAAAACTGTTGCTTCCCATCGTAAAAAAACGTTTCCATAGCAAAACCCTAAAGGCGGAATCCAAAACGGAGAAGAATAACTAATAAGGAAAATTATAAAAATAACCCGAAAAAAATAAAATGTAATTTTAGAGTCCCAAACGATAAAATTTGACCAAAAAACCCTGCAGCTCACGAGCGTAGCGCTTGTGACTTTTGTTCGTTGACCCGTTTCCAATGAAATCAGGCTCCGAAAACGCGAAAATTCGGCACTCCAAATTTGGCAAAAACTACCAAATTGCCACTGGATCAAATCTTTCCACCATCCATCAAAATCTTTCCATAAAACTGACACGCGTGTGGGAATATAGGAATAAAAATGGAGAAACCTAACGGGTGCGATCATACCAGCACTAATGCACCGGATCCCATCAGAAATCCGAAGTTAAGCGTGCTTGGGCGAGAGAGGTACTAGGATGGGTGACCCCCTGGGAAGTCCTCGTGTTGCACCCCTTTTTATTTTTATTTTTTGCGATGTTCGGTGAAGAAAGAGCGTACGAGTGAACGTGTCTCGGTAGACTCGAATGCGCGACGTAAACGTCACTGCGTTCCACCCGCGTGTGGGAATATAGGGATAAAAATGGAGAATCCTAACGGGTGCGATCATACAAGCACTAGTTTACCAAAACTGTTGCTTCCCATCGTAAAAAAACGTTTCCATAGCAAAACCCTAAAGGCGGAATCCAAAACGGAGAAGAATAACTAATAAGGAAAATTATAAAAATAACCCGAAAAAAATAAAATGTAATTTTAGAGTCCCAAACGATAAAATTTGACCAAAAAACCCTGCAGCTCACGAGCGTAGCGCTTGTGACTTTTGTTCGTTGACCCGTTTCCAATGAAATCAGGCTCCGAAAACGCGAAAATTCGGCACTCCAAATTTGGCAAAAACTACCAAATTGCCACTGGATCAAATCTTTCCACCATCCATCAAAATCTTTCCATAAAACTGACACGCGTGTGGGAATATAGGAATAAAATGGAGAAACCTAACGGGTGCGATCATACCAGCACTAATGCACCGGATCCCATCAGAAATCCGAAGTTAAGCGTGCTTGGGCGAGAGAGGTACTAGGATGGGTGACCCCCTGGGAAGTCCTCGTGTTGCACCCCTTTTTATTTTATTTTTTGCGATGTTCGGTGAAGAAAGAGCGTACGAGTGAACGTGTCTCGGTAGACTCGAATGCGCGACGTAAACGTCACTGCGTTCCACCCGCGTGTGGGAATATAGGGATAAAAATGGAGAATCCTAACGGGTGCGATCATACAAGCACTAGTTTACCAAAACTGTTGCTTCCCATCGTAAAAAAACGTTTCCATAGCAAAACCCTAAAGGCGGAATCCAAAACGGAGAAGAATAACTAATAAGGAAAATTATAAAAATAACCCGAAAAAAATAAAATGTAATTTTAGAGTCCCAAACGATAAAATTTGACCAAAAAACCCTGCAGCTCACGAGCGTAGCGCTTGTGACTTTTGTTCGTTGACCCGTTTCCAATGAAATCAGGCTCCGAAAACGCGAAAAATTCGGCACTCCAAATTTGGCAAAAACTACCAAATTGCCACTGGATCAAATCTTTCCACCATCCATCAAAATCTTTCCATAAAACTGACACGCGTGTGGGAATATAGGAATAAAAATGGAGAAACCTAACGGGTGCGATCATACCAGCACTAATGCACCGGATCCCATCAGAAATCCGAAGTTAAGCGTGCTTGGGCGAGAGAGGTACTAGGATGGGTGACCCCCTGGGAAGTCCTCGTGTTGCACCCCTTTTTATTTTTATTTTTTGCGATGTTCGGTGAAGAAAGAGCGTACGAGTGAACGTGTCTCGGTAGACTCGAATGCGCGACGTAAACGTCACTGCGTTCCACCCGCGTGTGGGAATATAGGGATAAAAATGGAGAATCCTAACGGGTGCGATCATACAAGCACTAGTTTACCAAAACTGTTGCTTCCCATCGTAAAAAAAACGTTTCCATAGCAAAACCCTAAAGGCGGAATCCAAAACGGAGAAGAATAACTAATAAGGAAAATTATAAAAATAACCCGAAAAAAATAAAATGTAATTTTAGAGTCCCAAACGATAAAATTTGACCAAAAAAACCCTGCAGCTCACGAGCGTAGCGCTTGTGACTTTTGTTCGTTGACCCGTTTCCAATGAAATCAGGCTCCGAAAACGCGAAAATTCGGCACTCCAAATTTGGCAAAAACTACCAAATTGCCACTGGATCAAATCTTTCCACCATCCATCAAAATCTTTCCATAAAACTGACACGCGTGTGGGAATATAGGAATAAAAATGGAGAAACCTAACGGGTGCGATCATACCAGCACTAATGCACCGGATCCCATCAGAAATCCGAAGTTAAGCGTGCTTGGGCGAGAGAGGTACTAGGATGGGTGACCCCCTGGGAAGTCCTCGTGTTGCACCCCTTTTTATTTTTATTTTTTGCGATGTTCGGTGAAGAAAGAGCGTACGAGTGAACGTGTCTCGGTAGACTCGAATGCGCGACGTAAACGTCACTGCGTTCCACCCGCGTGTGGGAATATAGGGATAAAAATGGAGAATCCTAACGGGTGCGATCATACAAGCACTAGTTTACCAAAACTGTTGCTTCCCATCGTAAAAAAAACGTTTCCATAGCAAAACCCTAAAGGCGGAATCCAAAACGGAGAAGAATAACTAATAAGGAAAATTATAAAAATAACCCGAAAAAAATAAAATGTAATTTTAGAGTCCCAAACGATAAAATTTGACCAAAAAAACCCTGCAGCTCACGAGCGTAGCGCTTGTGACTTTTGTTCGTTGACCCGTTTCCAATGAAATCAGGCTCCGAAAACGCGAAAATTCGGCACTCCAAATTTGGCAAAAACTACCAAATTGCCACTGGATCAAATCTTTCCACCATCCATCAAAATCTTTCCATAAAACTGACACGCGTGTGGGAATATAGGAATAAAAATGGAGAAACCTAACGGGTGCGATCATACCAGCACTAATGCACCGGATCCCATCAGAAATCCGAAGTTAAGCGTGCTTGGGCGAGAGAGGTACTAGGATGGGTGACCCCCTGGGAAGTCCTCGTGTTGCACCCCTTTTTATTTTTATTTTTTGCGATGTTCGGTGAAGAAAGAGCGTACGAGTGAACGTGTCTCGGTAGACTCGAATGCGCGACGTAAACGTCACTGCGTTCCACCCGCGTGTGGGAATATAGGGATAAAAATGGAGAATCCTAACGGGTGCGATCATACAAGCACTAGTTTACCAAAACTGTTGCTTCCCATCGTAAAAAAAACGTTTCCATAGCAAAACCCTAAAGGCGGAATCCAAAACGGAGAAGAATAACTAATAAGGAAAATTATAAAAATAACCCGAAAAAAATAAAATGTAATTTTAGAGTCCCAAACGATAAAATTTGACCAAAAAAACCCTGCAGCTCACGAGCGTAGCGCTTGTGACTTTTGTTCGTTGACCCGTTTCCAATGAAATCAGGCTCCGAAAACGCGAAAATTCGGCACTCCAAATTTGGCAAAAACTACCAAATTGCCACTGGATCAAATCTTTCCACCATCCATCAAAATCTTTCCATAAAACTGACACGCGTGTGGGAATATAGGAATAAAAATGGAGAAACCTAACGGGTGCGATCATACCAGCACTAATGCACCGGATCCCATCAGAAATCCGAAGTTAAGCGTGCTTGGGCGAGAGAGGTACTAGGATGGGTGACCCCCTGGGAAGTCCTCGTGTTGCACCCCTTTTTATTTTTATTTTTTGCGATGTTCGGTGAAGAAAGAGCGTACGAGTGAACGTGTCTCGGTAGACTCGAATGCGCGACGTAAACGTCACTGCGTTCCACCCGCGTGTGGGAATATAGGGATAAAAATGGAGAATCCTAACGGGTGCGATCATACAAGCACTAGTTTACCAAAACTGTTGCTTCCCATCGTAAAAAAACGTTTCCATAGCAAAACCCTAAAGGCGGAATCCAAAACGGAGAAGAATAACTAATAAGGAAAATTATAAAAATAACCCGAAAAAAATAAAATGTAATTTTAGAGTCCCAAACGATAAAATTTGACCAAAAAACCCTGCAGCTCACGAGCGTAGCGCTTGTGACTTTTGTTCGTTGACCCGTTTCCAATGAAATCAGGCTCCGAAAACGCGAAAATTCGGCACTCCAAATTTGGCAAAAACTACCAAATTGCCACTGGATCAAATCTTTCCACCATCCATCAAAATCTTTCCATAAAACTGACACGCGTGTGGGAATATAGGAATAAAAATGGAGAAACCTAACGGGTGCGATCATACCAGCACTAATGCACCGGATCCCATCAGAAATCCGAAGTTAAGCGTGCTTGGGCGAGAGAGGTACTAGGATGGGTGACCCCCTGGGAAGTCCTCGTGTTGCACCCCTTTTTATTTTTATTTTTTGCGATGTTCGGTGAAGAAAGAGCGTACGAGTGAACGTGTCTCGGTAGACTCGAATGCGCGACGTAAACGTCACTGCGTTCCACCCGCGTGTGGGAATATAGGGATAAAAATGGAGAATCCTAACGGGTGCGATCATACAAGCACTAGTTTACCAAAACTGTTGCTTCCCATCGTAAAAAAAACGTTTCCATAGCAAAACCCTAAAGGCGGAATCCAAAACGGAGAAGAATAACTAATAAGGAAAATTATAAAAATAACCCGAAAAAAATAAAATGTAATTTTAGAGTCCCAAACGATAAAATTTGACCAAAAAAACCCTGCAGCTCACGAGCGTAGCGCTTGTGACTTTTGTTCGTTGACCCGTTTCCAATGAAATCAGGCTCCGAAAACGCGAAAATTCGGCACTCCAAATTTGGCAAAAACTACCAAATTGCCACTGGATCAAATCTTTCCACCATCCATCAAAATCTTTCCATAAAACTGACACGCGTGTGGGAGGATAGATAAAAATGGAGAAACCTAACGGGTGCGATCATACCAGCACTAATGCACCGGATCCCATCAGAAATCCGAAGTTAAGCGTGCTTGGGCGAGAGAGGTACTAGGATGGGTGACCCCCTGGGAAGTCCTCGTGTTGCACCCCTTTTTATTTTATTTTTGCGATGTTCGGTGAAGAAAGAGCGTACGAGTGAACGTGTCTCGGTAGACTCGAATGCGCGACGTAAACGTCACTGCGTTCCACCCGCGTGTGGGAATATAGGGATAAAAATGGAGAATCCTAACGGGTGCGATCATACAAGCACTAGTTTACCAAAACTGTTGCTTCCCATCGTAAAAAAACGTTTCCATAGCAAAACCCTAAAGGCGGAATCCAAACGGAGAAGAATAACTAATAAGGAAAATTATAAAAATAACCCGAAAAAAATAAAATGTAATTTTAGAGTCCCAAACGATAAAATTTGACCAAAAAAACCCTGCAGCTCACGAGCGTAGCGCTTGTGACTTTTGTTCGTTGACCCGTTTCCAATGAAATCAGGCTCCGAAAACGCGAAAATTCGGCACTCCAAATTTGGCAAAAACTACCAAATTGCCACTGGATCAAATCTTTCCACCATCCATCAAAATCTTTCCATAAAACTGACACGCGTGTGGGAATATAGGAATAAAAATGGAGAAACCTAACGGGTGCGATCATACCAGCACTAATGCACCGGATCCCATCAGAAATCCGAAGTTAAGCGTGCTTGGGCGAGAGAGGTACTAGGATGGGTGACCCCCTGGGAAGTCCTCGTGTTGCACCCCTTTTTATTTTTATTTTTTGCGATGTTCGGTGAAGAAAGAGCGTACGAGTGAACGTGTCTCGGTAGACTCGAATGCGCGACGTAAACGTCACTGCGTTCCACCCGCGTGTGGGAATATAGGGATAAAAATGGAGAATCCTAACGGGTGCGATCATACAAGCACTAGTTTACCAAAACTGTTGCTTCCCATCGTAAAAAAAACGTTTCCATAGCAAAACCCTAAAGGCGGAATCCAAAACGGAGAAGAATAACTAATAAGGAAAATTATAAAAATAACCCGAAAAAAATAAAATGTAATTTTAGAGTCCCAAACGATAAATTTGACCAAAAAAACCCTGCAGCTCACGAGCGTAGCGCTTGTGACTTTTGTTCGTTGACCCGTTTCCAATGAAATCAGGCTCCGAAAACGCGAAAATTCGGCACTCCAAATTTGGCAAAACTACCAAATTGCCACTGGATCAAATCTTTCCACCATCCATCAAAATCTTTCCATAAAACTGACACGCGTGTGGGAATATAGGAATAAAAATGGAGAAACCTAACGGGTGCGATCATACCAGCACTAATGCACCGGATCCCATCAGAAATCCGAAGTTAAGCGTGCTTGGGCGAGAGAGGTACTAGGATGGGTGACCCCCTGGGAAGTCCTCGTGTTGCACCCCTTTTTATTTTTATTTTTGCGATGTTCGGTGAAGAAAGAGCGTACGAGTGAACGTGTCTCGGTAGACTCGAATGCGCGACGTAAACGTCACTGCGTTCCACCCGCGTGTGGGAATATAGGGATAAAAATGGAGAATCCTAACGGGTGCGATCATACAAGCACTAGTTTACCAAAACTGTTGCTTCCCATCGTAAAAAAACGTTTCCATAGCAAAACCCTAAAGGCGGAATCCAAAACGGAGAAGAATAACTAATAAGGAAAATTATAAAAATAACCCGAAAAAAATAAAATGTAATTTTAGAGTCCCAAACGATAAAATTTGACCAAAAAAACCCTGCAGCTCACGAGCGTAGCGCTTGTGACTTTTGTTCGTTGACCCGTTTCCAATGAAATCAGGCTCCGAAAACGCGAAAATTCGGCACTCCAAATTTGGCAAAAACTACCAAATTGCCACTGGATCAAATCTTTCCACCATCCATCAAAATCTTTCCATAAACTGACACGAAGCGTGTGGGAATATAGGAATAAAAATGGAGAAACCTAACGGGTGCGATCATACCAGCACTAATGCACCGGATCCCATCAGAAATCCGAAGTTAAGCGTGCTTGGGCGAGAGAGGTACTAGGATGGGTGACCCCCTGGGAAGTCCTCGTGTTGCACCCCTTTTTATTTTTATTTTTTGCGATGTTCGGTGAAGAAAGAGCGTACGAGTGAACGTGTCTCGGTAGACTCGAATGCGCGACGTAAACGTCACTGCGTTCCACCCGCGTGTGGGAATATAGGGATAAAAATGGAGAATCCTAACGGGTGCGATCATACAAGCACTAGTTTACCAAAACTGTTGCTTCCCATCGTAAAAAAACGTTTCCATAGCAAAACCCTAAAGGCGGAATCCAAAACGGAGAAGAATAACTAATAAGGAAAATTATAAAAATAACCCGAAAAAAATAAAATGTAATTTTAGAGTCCCAAACGATAAAATTTGACCAAAAAAACCCTGCAGCTCACGAGCGTAGCGCTTGTGACTTTTGTTCGTTGACCCGTTTCCAATGAAATCAGGCTCCGAAAACGCGAAAATTCGGCACTCCAAATTTGGCAAAAACTACCAAATTGCCACTGGATCAAATCTTTCCACCATCCATCAAAATCTTTCCATAAAACTGACACGCGTGTGGGAATATAGGAATAAAAATGGAGAAACCTAACGGGTGCGATCATACCAGCACTAATGCACCGGATCCCATCAGAAATCCGAAGTTAAGCGTGCTTGGGCGAGAGAGGTACTAGGATGGGTGACCCCCTGGGAAGTCCTCGTGTTGCACCCCTTTTTATTTTTATTTTTTGCGATGTTCGGTGAAGAAAGAGCGTACGAGTGAACGTGTCTCGGTAGACTCGAATGCGCGACGTAAACGTCACTGCGTTCCACCCGCGTGTGGGAATATAGGGATAAAAATGGAGAATCCTAACGGGTGCGATCATACAAGCACTAGTTTACCAAAACTGTTGCTTCCCATCGTAAAAAAACGTTTCCATAGCAAAACCCTAAAGGCGGAATCCAAAACGGAGAAGAATAACTAATAAGGAAAATTATAAAAATAACCCGAAAAAAATAAAATGTAATTTTAGAGTCCCAAACGATAAAATTTGACCAAAAAAACCCTGCAGCTCACGAGCGTAGCGCTTGTGACTTTTGTTCGTTGACCCGTTTCCAATGAAATCAGGCTCCGAAAACGCGAAAATTCGGCACTCCAAATTTGGCAAAAACTACCAAATTGCCACTGGATCAAATCTTTCCACCATCCATCAAAATCTTTCCATAAAACTGACACGCGTGTGGGAATATAGGAATAAAAATGGAGAAACCTAACGGGTGCGATCATACCAGCACTAATGCACCGGATCCCATCAGAAATCCGAAGTTAAGCGTGCTTGGGCGAGAGAGGTACTAGGATGGGTGACCCCCTGGGAAGTCCTCGTGTTGCACCCCTTTTTATTTTTATTTTTGCGATGTTCGGTGAAGAAAGAGCGTACGAGTGAACGTGTCTCGGTAGACTCGAATGCGCGACGTAAACGTCACTGCGTTCCACCCGCGTGTGGGAATATAGGGATAAAAATGGAGAATCCTAACGGGTGCGATCATACAAGCACTAGTTTACCAAAACTGTTGCTTCCCATCGTAAAAAAAACGTTTCCATAGCAAAACCCTAAAGGCGGAATCCAAAACGGAGAAGAATAACTAATAAGGAAAATTATAAAAATAACCCGAAAAAAATAAAATGTAATTTTAGAGTCCCAAACGATAAAATTTGACCAAAAAACCCTGCAGCTCACGAGCGTAGCGCTTGTGACTTTTGTTCGTTGACCCGTTTCCAATGAAATCAGGCTCCGAAAACGCGAAAATTCGGCACTCCAAATTTGGCAAAAACTACCAAATTGCCACTGGATCAAATCTTTCCACCATCCATCAAAATCTTTCCATAAAACTGACACGCGTGTGGGAATATAGGAATAAAAATGGAGAAACCTAACGGGTGCGATCATACCAGCACTAATGCACCGGATCCCATCAGAAATCCGAAGTTAAGCGTGCTTGGGCGAGAGAGGTACTAGGATGGGTGACCCCCTGGGAAGTCCTCGTGTTGCACCCCTTTTTATTTTTATTTTTTGCGATGTTCGGTGAAGAAAGAGCGTACGAGTGAACGTGTCTCGGTAGACTCGAATGCGCGACGTAAACGTCACTGCGTTCCACCCGCGTGTGGGAATATAGGGATAAAAATGGAGAATCCTAACGGGTGCGATCATACAAGCACTAGTTTACCAAAACTGTTGCTTCCCATCGTAAAAAAACGTTTCCATAGCAAAACCCTAAAGGCGGAATCCAAAACGGAGAAGAATAACTAATAAGGAAAATTATAAAAATAACCCGAAAAAAATAAAATGTAATTTTAGAGTCCCAAACGATAAAATTTGACCAAAAAAACCCTGCAGCTCACGAGCGTAGCGCTTGTGACTTTTGTTCGTTGACCCGTTTCCAATGAAATCAGGCTCCGAAAACGCGAAAATTCGGCACTCCAAATTTGGCAAAAACTACCAAATTGCCACTGGATCAAATCTTTCCACCATCCATCAAAATCTTTCCATAAAACTGACACGCGTGTGGGAATATAGGAATAAAAATGGAGAAACCTAACGGGTGCGATCATACCAGCACTAATGCACCGGATCCCATCAGAAATCCGAAGTTAAGCGTGCTTGGGCGAGAGAGGTACTAGGATGGGTGACCCCCTGGGAAGTCCTCGTGTTGCACCCCTTTTTATTTTTATTTTTTGCGATGTTCGGTGAAGAAAGAGCGTACGAGTGAACGTGTCTCGGTAGACTCGAATGCGCGACGTAAACGTCACTGCGTTCCACCCGCGTGTGGGAATATAGGGATAAAAATGGAGAATCCTAACGGGTGCGATCATACAAGCACTAGTTTACCAAAACTGTTGCTTCCCATCGTAAAAAAACGTTTCCATAGCAAAACCCTAAAGGCGGAATCCAAAACGGAGAAGAATAACTAATAAGGAAAATTATAAAAATAACCCGAAAAAAATAAAATGTAATTTTAGAGTCCCAAACGATAAAATTTGACCAAAAAACCCTGCAGCTCACGAGCGTAGCGCTTGTGACTTTTGTTCGTTGACCCGTTTCCAATGAAATCAGGCTCCGAAAACGCGAAAATTCGGCACTCCAAATTTGGCAAAAACTACCAAATTGCCACTGGATCAAATCTTTCCACCATCCATCAAAATCTTTCCATAAAACTGACACGCGTGTGGGAATATAGGAATAAAAATGGAGAAACCTAACGGGTGCGATCATACCAGCACTAATGCACCGGATCCCATCAGAAATCCGAAGTTAAGCGTGCTTGGGCGAGAGAGGTACTAGGATGGGTGACCCCCTGGGAAGTCCTCGTGTTGCACCCCTTTTTATTTTTATTTTTTGCGATGTTCGGTGAAGAAAGAGCGTACGAGTGAACGTGTCTCGGTAGACTCGAATGCGCGACGTAAACGTCACTGCGTTCCACCCGCGTGTGGGAATATAGGGATAAAAATGGAGAATCCTAACGGGTGCGATCATACAAGCACTAGTTTACCAAAACTGTTGCTTCCCATCGTAAAAAAAACGTTTCCATAGCAAAACCCTAAAGGCGGAATCCAAAACGGAGAAGAATAACTAATAAGGAAAATTATAAAAATAACCCGAAAAAAATAAAATGTAATTTTAGAGTCCCAAACGATAAAATTTGACCAAAAAACCCTGCAGCTCACGAGCGTAGCGCTTGTGACTTTTGTTCGTTGACCCGTTTCCAATGAAATCAGGCT
Organism: Panax japonicus; assembly: GCA_020205505.1. Taxonomy (NCBI): domain Eukaryota; kingdom Viridiplantae; phylum Streptophyta; class Magnoliopsida; order Apiales; family Araliaceae; genus Panax; species Panax japonicus. Next base: position 53,652,948 of record CM035095.1, on the reverse strand, counting down.
CCGAAAACGCGAAAATTCGGCACTCCAAATTTGGCAAAAACTACCAAATTGCCACTGGATCAAATCTTTCCACCATCCATCAAAATCTTTCCATAAAACTGACACGCGTGTGGGAATATAGGAATAAAAATGGAGAAACCTAACGGGTGCGATCATACCAGCACTAATGCACCGGATCCCATCAGAAATCCGAAGTTAAGCGTGCTTGGGCGAGAGAGGTACTAGGATGGGTGACCCCCTGGGAAGTCCTCGTGTTGCACCCCTTTTTATTTTTATTTTTTGCGATGTTCGGTGAAGAAAGAGCGTACGAGTGAACGTGTCTCGGTAGACTCGAATGCGCGACGTAAACGTCACTGCGTTCCACCCGCGTGTGGGAATATAGGGATAAAAATGGAGAATCCTAACGGGTGCGATCATACAAGCACTAGTTTACCAAAACTGTTGCTTCCCATCGTAAAAAAACGTTTCCATAGCAAAACCCTAAAGGCGGAATCCAAAACGGAGAAGAATAACTAATAAGGAAAATTATAAAAATAACCCGAAAAAAATAAAATGTAATTTTAGAGTCCCAAACGATAAAATTTGACCAAAAAAACCCTGCAGCTCACGAGCGTAGCGCTTGTGACTTTTGTTCGTTGACCCGTTTCCAATGAAATCAGGCTCCGAAAACGCGAAAATTCGGCACTCCAAATTTGGCAAAAACTACCAAATTGCCACTGGATCAAATCTTTCCACCATCCATCAAATCTTTCCATAAAACTGACACGCGTGTGGGAATATAGGAATAAAAATGGAGAAACCTAACGGGTGCGATCATACCAGCACTAATGCACCGGATCCCATCAGAAATCCGAAGTTAAGCGTGCTTGGGCGAGAGAGGTACTAGGATGGGTGACCCCCTGGGAAGTCCTCGTGTTGCACCCCTTTTTATTTTTATTTTTTGCGATGTTCGGTGAAGAAAGAGCGTACGAGTGAACGTGTCTCGGTAGACTCGAATGCGCGACGTAAACGTCACTGCGTTCCACCCGCGTGTGGGAATATAGGGATAAAAATGGAGAATCCTAACGGGTGCGATCATACAAGCACTAGTTTACCAAAACTGTTGCTTCCCATCGTAAAAAAACGTTTCCATAGCAAAACCCTAAAGGCGGAATCCAAAACGGAGAAGAATAACTAATAAGGAAAATTATAAAAATAACCCGAAAAAAATAAAATGTAATTTTAGAGTCCCAAACGATAAAATTTGACCAAAAAAACCCTGCAGCTCACGAGCGTAGCGCTTGTGACTTTTGTTCGTTGACCCGTTTCCAATGAAATCAGGCTCCGAAAACGCGAAAATTCGGCACTCCAAATTTGGCAAAAACTACCAAATTGCCACTGGATCAAATCTTTCCACCATCCATCAAAATCTTTCCATAAAACTGACACGCGTGTGGGAATATAGGAATAAAAATGGAGAAACCTAACGGGTGCGATCATACCAGCACTAATGCACCGGATCCCATCAGAAATCCGAAGTTAAGCGTGCTTGGGCGAGAGAGGTACTAGGATGGGTGACCCCCTGGGAAGTCCTCGTGTTGCACCCCTTTTTATTTTTATTTTTTGCGATGTTCGGTGAAGAAAGAGCGTACGAGTGAACGTGTCTCGGTAGACTCGAATGCGCGACGTAAACGTCACTGCGTTCCACCCGCGTGTGGGAATATAGGGATAAAAATGGAGAATCCTAACGGGTGCGATCATACAAGCACTAGTTTACCAAAACTGTTGCTTCCCATCGTAAAAAAAACGTTTCCATAGCAAAACCCTAAAGGCGGAATCCAAAACGGAGAAGAATAACTAATAAGGAAAATTATAAAAATAACCCGAAAAAAATAAAATGTAATTTTAGAGTCCCAAACGATAAAATTTGACCAAAAAACCCTGCAGCTCACGAGCGTAGCGCTTGTGACTTTTGTTCGTTGACCCGTTTCCAATGAAATCAGGCTCCGAAAACGCGAAAATTCGGCACTCCAAATTTGGCAAAAACTACCAAATTGCCACTGGATCAAATCTTTCCACCATCCATCAAAATCTTTCCATAAAACTGACACGCGTGTGGGAATATAGGAATAAAAATGGAGAAACCTAACGGGTGCGATCATACCAGCACTAATGCACCGGATCCCATCAGAAATCCGAAGTTAAGCGTGCTTGGGCGAGAGAGGTACTAGGATGGGTGACCCCCTGGGAAGTCCTCGTGTTGCACCCCTTTTTATTTTTATTTTTTGCGATGTTCGGTGAAGAAAGAGCGTACGAGTGAACGTGTCTCGGTAGACTCGAATGCGCGACGTAAACGTCACTGCGTTCCACCCGCGTGTGGGAATATAGGGATAAAAATGGAGAATCCTAACGGGTGCGATCATACAAGCACTAGTTTACCAAAACTGTTGCTTCCCATCGTAAAAAAACGTTTCCATAGCAAAACCCTAAAGGCGGAATCCAAAACGGAGAAGAATAACTAATAAGGAAAATTATAAAAATAACCCGAAAAAAATAAAATGTAATTTTAGAGTCCCAAACGATAAAATTTGACCAAAAAACCCTGCAGCTCACGAGCGTAGCGCTTGTGACTTTTGTTCGTTGACCCGTTTCCAATGAAATCAGGCTCCGAAAACGCGAAAATTCGGCACTCCAAATTTGGCAAAAACTACCAAATTGCCACTGGATCAAATCTTTCCACCATCCATCAAAATCTTTCCATAAAACTGACACGCGTGTGGGAATATAGGAATAAAAATGGAGAAACCTAACGGGTGCGATCATACCAGCACTAATGCACCGGATCCCATCAGAAATCCGAAGTTAAGCGTGCTTGGGCGAGAGAGGTACTAGGATGGGTGACCCCCTGGGAAGTCCTCGTGTTGCACCCCTTTTTATTTTTATTTTTTGCGATGTTCGGTGAAGAAAGAGCGTACGAGTGAACGTGTCTCGGTAGACTCGAATGCGCGACGTAAACGTCACTGCGTTCCACCCGCGTGTGGGAATATAGGGATAAAAATGGAGAATCCTAACGGGTGCGATCATACAAGCACTAGTTTACCAAAACTGTTGCTTCCCATCGTAAAAAAAACGTTTCCATAGCAAAACCCTAAAGGCGGAATCCAAAACGGAGAAGAATAACTAATAAGGAAAATTATAAAAATAACCCGAAAAAAATAAAATGTAATTTTAGAGTCCCAAACGATAAAATTTGACCAAAAAACCCTGCAGCTCACGAGCGTAGCGCTTGTGACTTTTGTTCGTTGACCCGTTTCCAATGAAATCAGGCTCCGAAAACGCGAAAATTCGGCACTCCAAATTTGGCAAAAACTACCAAATTGCCACTGGATCAAATCTTTCCACCATCCATCAAAATCTTTCCATAAAACTGACACGCGTGTGGGAATATAGGAATAAAAATGGAGAAACCTAACGGGTGCGATCATACCAGCACTAATGCACCGGATCCCATCAGAAATCCGAAGTTAAGCGTGCTTGGGCGAGAGAGGTACTAGGATGGGTGACCCCCTGGGAAGTCCTCGTGTTGCACCCCTTTTTATTTTTATTTTTTGCGATGTTCGGTGAAGAAAGAGCGTACGAGTGAACGTGTCTCGGTAGACTCGAATGCGCGACGTAAACGTCACTGCGTTCCACCCGCGTGTGGGAATATAGGGATAAAAATGGAGAATCCTAACGGGTGCGATCATACAAGCACTAGTTTACCAAAACTGTTGCTTCCCATCGTAAAAAAACGTTTCCATAGCAAAACCCTAAAGGCGGAATCCAAAACGGAGAAGAATAACTAATAAGGAAAATTATAAAAATAACCCGAAAAAAATAAAATGTAATTTTAGAGTCCCAAACGATAAAATTTGACCAAAAAAACCCTGCAGCTCACGAGCGTAGCGCTTGTGACTTTTGTTCGTTGACCCGTTTCCAATGAAATCAGGCTCCGAAAACGCGAAAATTCGGCACTCCAAATTTGGCAAAAACTACCAAATTGCCACTGGATCAAATCTTTCCACCATCCATCAAAATCTTTCCATAAAACTGACACGCGTGTGGGAATATAGGAATAAAAATGGAGAAACCTAACGGGTGCGATCATACCAGCACTAATGCACCGGATCCCATCAGAAATCCGAAGTTAAGCGTGCTTGGGCGAGAGAGGTACTAGGATGGGTGACCCCCTGGGAAGTCCTCGTGTTGCACCCCTTTTTATTTTTATTTTTTGCGATGTTCGGTGAAGAAAGAGCGTACGAGTGAACGTGTCTCGGTAGACTCGAATGCGCGACGTAAACGTCACTGCGTTCCACCCGCGTGTGGGAATATAGGGATAAAAATGGAGAATCCTAACGGGTGCGATCATACAAGCACTAGTTTACCAAAACTGTTGCTTCCCATCGTAAAAAAACGTTTCCATAGCAAAACCCTAAAGGCGGAATCCAAAACGGAGAAGAATAACTAATAAGGAAAATTATAAAAATAACCCGAAAAAAAATAAAATGTAATTTTAGAGTCCCAAACGATAAAATTTGACCAAAAAAACCCTGCAGCTCACGAGCGTAGCGCTTGTGACTTTTGTTCGTTGACCCGTTTCCAATGAAATCAGGCTCCGAAAACGCGAAAATTCGGCACTCCAAATTTGGCAAAAACTACCAAATTGCCACTGGATCAAATCTTTCCACCATCCATCAAAATCTTTCCATAAAACTGACACGCGTGTGGGAATATAGGAATAAAAATGGAGAAACCTAACGGGTGCGATCATACCAGCACTAATGCACCGGATCCCATCAGAAATCCGAAGTTAAGCGTGCTTGGGCGAGAGAGGTACTAGGATGGGTGACCCCCTGGGAAGTCCTCGTGTTGCACCCCTTTTTATTTTTATTTTTTGCGATGTTCGGTGAAGAAAGAGCGTACGAGTGAACGTGTCTCGGTAGACTCGAATGCGCGACGTAAACGTCACTGCGTTCCACCCGCGTGTGGGAATATAGGGATAAAATGGAGAATCCTAACGGGTGCGATCATACAAGCACTAGTTTACCAAAACTGTTGCTTCCCATCGTAAAAAAACGTTTCCATAGCAAAACCCTAAAGGCGGAATCCAAAACGGAGAAGAATAACTAATAAGGAAAATTATAAAAATAACCCGAAAAAAATAAAATGTAATTTTAGAGTCCCAAACGATAAAATTTGACCAAAAAAACCCTGCAGCTCACGAGCGTAGCGCTTGTGACTTTTGTTCGTTGACCCGTTTCCAATGAAATCAGGCTCCGAAAACGCGAAAATTCGGCACTCCAAATTTGGCAAAAACTACCAAATTGCCACTGGATCAAATCTTTCCACCATCCATCAAAATCTTTCCATAAAACTGACACGCGTGTGGGAATATAGGAATAAAAATGGAGAAACCTAACGGGTGCGATCATACCAGCACTAATGCACCGGATCCCATCAGAAATCCGAAGTTAAGCGTGCTTGGGCGAGAGAGGTACTAGGATGGGTGACCCCCTGGGAAGTCCTCGTGTTGCACCCCTTTTTATTTTTATTTTTTGCGATGTTCGGTGAAGAAAGAGCGTACGAGTGAACGTGTCTCGGTAGACTCGAATGCGCGACGTAAACGTCACTGCGTTCCACCCGCGTGTGGGAATATAGGGATAAAAATGGAGAATCCTAACGGGTGCGATCATACAAGCACTAGTTTACCAAAACTGTTGCTTCCCATCGTAAAAAAAACGTTTCCATAGCAAAACCCTAAAGGCGGAATCCAAAACGGAGAAGAATAACTAATAAGGAAAATTATAAAAATAACCCGAAAAAAATAAAATGTAATTTAGAGTCCCAAACGATAAAATTTGACCAAAAAAACCCTGCAGCTCACGAGCGTAGCGCTTGTGACTTTTGTTCGTTGACCCGTTTCCAATGAAATCAGGCTCCGAAAACGCGAAAATTCGGCACTCCAAATTTGGCAAAAACTACCAAATTGCCACTGGATCAAATCTTTCCACCATCCATCAAAATCTTTCCATAAAACTGACACGCGTGTGGGAATATAGGAATAAAAATGGAGAAACCTAACGGGTGCGATCATACCAGCACTAATGCACCGGATCCCATCAGAAATCCGAAGTTAAGCGTGCTTGGGCGAGAGTAGGTACTAGGATGGGTGACCCCCTGGGAAGTCCTCGTGTTGCACCCCTTTTTATTTTTATTTTTTGCGATGTTCGGTGAAGAAAGAGCGTACGAGTGAACGTGTCTCGGTAGACTCGAATGCGCGACGTAAACGTCACTGCGTTCCACCCGCGTGTGGGAATATAGGGATAAAAATGGAGAATCCTAACGGGTGCGATCATACAAGCACTAGTTTACCAAAACTGTTGCTTCCCATCGTAAAAAAACGTTTCCATAGCAAAACCCTAAAGGCGGAATCCAAAACGGAGAAGAATAACTAATAAGGAAAATTATAAAAATAACCCGAAAAAAATAAAATGTAATTTTAGAGTCCCAAACGATAAAATTTGACCAAAAAAACCCTGCAGCTCACGAGCGTAGCGCTTGTGACTTTTGTTCGTTGACCCGTTTCCAATGAAATCAGGCTCCGAAAACGCGAAAATTCGGCACTCCAAATTTGGCAAAAACTACCAAATTGCCACTGGATCAAATCTTTCCACCATCCATCAAAATCTTTCCATAAAACTGACACGCGTGTGGGAATATAGGAATAAAAATGGAGAAACCTAACGGGTGCGATCATACCAGCACTAATGCACCGGATCCCATCAGAAATCCGAAGTTAAGCGTGCTTGGGCGAGAGAGGTACTAGGATGGGTGACCCCCTGGGAAGTCCTCGTGTTGCACCCCTTTTTATTTTTATTTTTTGCGATGTTCGGTGAAGAAAGAGCGTACGAGTGAACGTGTCTCGGTAGACTCGAATGCGCGACGTAAACGTCACTGCGTTCCACCCGCGTGTGGGAATATAGGGATAAAAATGGAGAATCCTAACGGGTGCGATCATACAAGCACTAGTTTACCAAAACTGTTGCTTCCCATCGTAAAAAAACGTTTCCATAGCAAAACCCTAAAGGCGGAATCCAAAACGGAGAAGAATAACTAATAAGGAAAATTATAAAAATAACCCGAAAAAAATAAAATGTAATTTTAGAGTCCCAAACGATAAAATTTGACCAAAAAAACCCTGCAGCTCACGAGCGTAGCGCTTGTGACTTTTGTTCGTTGACCCGTTTCCAATGAAATCAGGCTCCGAAAACGCGAAAATTCGGCACTCCAAATTTGGCAAAAACTACCAAATTGCCACTGGATCAAATCTTTCCACCATCCATCAAAATCTTTCCATAAAACTGACACGCGTGTGGGAATATAGGAATAAAAATGGAGAAACCTAACGGGTGCGATCATACCAGCACTAATGCACCGGATCCCATCAGAAATCCGAAGTTAAGCGTGCTTGGGCGAGAGAGGTACTAGGATGGGTGACCCCCTGGGAAGTCCTCGTGTTGCACCCCTTTTTATTTTTATTTTTTGCGATGTTCGGTGAAGAAAGAGCGTACGAGTGAACGTGTCTCGGTAGACTCGAATGCGCGACGTAAACGTCACTGCGTTCCACCCGCGTGTGGGAATATAGGGATAAAAATGGAGAATCCTAACGGGTGCGATCATACAAGCACTAGTTTACCAAAACTGTTGCTTCCCATCGTAAAAAAACGTTTCCATAGCAAAACCCTAAAGGCGGAATCCAAAACGGAGAAGAATAACTAATAAGGAAAATTATAAAAATAACCCGAAAAAAATAAAATGTAATTTTAGAGTCCCAAACGATAAAATTTGACCAAAAAAACCCTGCAGCTCACGAGCGTAGCGCTTGTGACTTTTGTTCGTTGACCCGTTTCCAATGAAATCAGGCTCCGAAAACGCGAAAATTCGGCACTCCAAATTTGGCAAAAACTACCAAATTGCCACTGGATCAAATCTTTCCACCATCCATCAAAATCTTTCCATAAAACTGACACGCGTGTGGGAATATAGGAATAAAAATGGAGAAACCTAACGGGTGCGATCATACCAGCACTAATGCACCGGATCCCATCAGAAATCCGAAGTTAAGCGTGCTTGGGCGAGAGAGGTACTAGGATGGGTGACCCCCTGGGAAGTCCTCGTGTTGCACCCCTTTTTATTTTTATTTTTTGCGATGTTCGGTGAAGAAAGAGCGTACGAGTGAACGTGTCTCGGTAGACTCGAATGCGCGACGTAAACGTCACTGCGTTCCACCCGCGTGTGGGAATATAGGGATAAAAATGGAGAATCCTAACGGGTGCGATCATACAAGCACTAGTTTACCAAAACTGTTGCTTCCCATCGTAAAAAAACGTTTCCATAGCAAAACCCTAAAGGCGGAATCCAAAACGGAGAAGAATAACTAATAAGGAAAATTATAAAAATAACCCGAAAAAAATAAAATGTAATTTTAGAGTCCCAAACGATAAAATTTGACCAAAAAAACCCTGCAGCTCACGAGCGTAGCGCTTGTGACTTTTGTTCGTTGACCCGTTTCCAATGAAATCAGGCTCCGAAAACGCGAAAATTCGGCACTCCAAATTTGGCAAAAACTACCAAATTGCCACTGGATCAAATCTTTCCACCATCCATCAAAATCTTTCCATAAAACTGACACGCGTGTGGGAATATAGGAATAAAAATGGAGAAACCTAACGGGTGCGATCATACCAGCACTAATGCACCGGATCCCATCAGAAATCCGAAGTTAAGCGTGCTTGGGCGAGAGAGGTACTAGGATGGGTGACCCCCTGGGAAGTCCTCGTGTTGCACCCCTTTTTATTTTTATTTTTTGCGATGTTCGGTGAAGAAAGAGCGTACGAGTGAACGTGTCTCGGTAGACTCGAATGCGCGACGTAAACGTCACTGCGTTCCACCCGCGTGTGGGAATATAGGGATAAAAATGGAGAATCCTAACGGGTGCGATCATACAAGCACTAGTTTACCAAAACTGTTGCTTCCCATCGTAAAAAAACGTTTCCATAGCAAAACCCTAAAGGCGGAATCCAAAACGGAGAAGAATAACTAATAAGGAAAATTATAAAAATAACCCGAAAAAAAATAAAATGTAATTTTAGAGTCCCAAACGATAAAATTTGACCAAAAAAAACCCTGCAGCTCACGAGCGTAGCGCTTGTGACTTTTGTTCGTTGACCCGTTTCCAATGAAATCAGGCTCCGAAAACGCGAAAATTCGGCACTCCAAATTTGGCAAAAACTACCAAATTGCCACTGGATCAAATCTTTCCACCATCCATCAAAATCTTTCCATAAAACTGACACGCGTGTGGGAATATAGGAATAAAAATGGAGAAACCTAACGGGTGCGATCATACCAGCACTAATGCACCGGATCCCATCAGAAATCCGAAGTTAAGCGTGCTTGGGCGAGAGAGGTACTAGGATGGGTGACCCCCTGGGAAGTCCTCGTGTTGCACCCCTTTTTATTTTTATTTTTTGCGATGTTCGGTGAAGAAAGAGCGTACGAGTGAACGTGTCTCGGTAGACTCGAATGCGCGACGTAAACGTCACTGCGTTCCACCCGCGTGTGGGAATATAGGGATAAAAATGGAGAATCCTAACGGGTGCGATCATACAAGCACTAGTTTACCAAAACTGTTGCTTCCCATCGTAAAAAAACGTTTCCATAGCAAAACCCTAAAGGCGGAATCCAAAACGGAGAAGAATAACTAATAAGGAAAATTATAAAAATAACCCGAAAAAATAAAATGTAATTTTAGAGTCCCAAACGATAAAATTTGACCAAAAAACCCTGCAGCTCACGAGCGTAGCGCTTGTGACTTTTGTTCGTTGACCCGTTTCCAATGAAATCAGGCTCCGAAAACGCGAAAATTCGGCACTCCAAATTTGGCAAAAACTACCAAATTGCCACTGGATCAAATCTTTCCACCATCCATCAAAATCTTTCCATAAAACTGACACGCGTGTGGGAATATAGGAATAAAAATGGAGAAACCTAACGGGTGCGATCATACCAGCACTAATGCACCGGATCCCATCAGAAATCCGAAGTTAAGCGTGCTTGGGCGAGAGAGGTACTAGGATGGGTGACCCCCTGGGAAGTCCTCGTGTTGCACCCCTTTTTATTTTTATTTTTTGCGATGTTCGGTGAAGAAAGAGCGTACGAGTGAACGTGTCTCGGTAGACTCGAATGCGCGACGTAAACGTCACTGCGTTCCACCCGCGTGTGGGAATATAGGGATAAAAATGGAGAATCCTAACGGGTGCGATCATACAAGCACTAGTTTACCAAAACTGTTGCTTCCCATCGTAAAAAAAACGTTTCCATAGCAAAACCCTAAAGGCGGAATCCAAACGGAGAAGAATAACTAATAAGGAAAATTATAAAAATAACCCGAAAAAATAAAATGTAATTTTAGAGTCCCAAACGATAAAATTTGACCAAAAAAACCCTGCAGCTCACGAGCGTAGCGCTTGTGACTTTTGTTCGTTGACCCGTTTCCAATGAAATCAGGCTCCGAAAACGCGAAAATTCGGCACTCCAAATTTGGCAAAAACTACCAAATTGCCACTGGATCAAATCTTTCCACCATCCATCAAAATCTTTCCATAAAACTGACACGCGTGTGGGAATATAGGAATAAAAATGGAGAAACCTAACGGGTGCGATCATACCAGCACTAATGCACCGGATCCCATCAGAAATCCGAAGTTAAGCGTGCTTGGGCGAGAGAGGTACTAGGATGGGTGACCCCCTGGGAAGTCCTCGTGTTGCACCCCTTTTTATTTTTATTTTTTGCGATGTTCGGTGAAGAAAGAGCGTACGAGTGAACGTGTCTCGGTAGACTCGAATGCGCGACGTAAACGTCACTGCGTTCCACCCGCGTGTGGGAATATAGGGATAAAAATGGAGAATCCTAACGGGTGCGATCATACAAGCACTAGTTTACCAAAACTGTTGCTTCCCATCGTAAAAAAACGTTTCCATAGCAAAACCCTAAAGGCGGAATCCAAAACGGAGAAGAATAACTAATAAGGAAAATTATAAAAATAACCCGAAAAAAATAAATGTAATTTTAGAGTCCCAAACGATAAAATTTGACCAAAAAACCCTGCAGCTCACGAGCGTAGCGCTTGTGACTTTTGTTCGTTGACCCGTTTCCAATGAAATCAGGCTCCGAAAACGCGAAAATTCGGCACTCCAAATTTGGCAAAAACTACCAAATTGCCACTGGATCAAATCTTTCCACCATCCATCAAAATCTTTCCATAAAACTGACACGCGTGTGGGAATATAGGAATAAAAATGGAGAAACCTAACGGGTGCGATCATACCAGCACTAATGCACCGGATCCCATCAGAAATCCGAAGTTAAGCGTGCTTGGGCGAGAGAGGTACTAGGATGGGTGACCCCCTGGGAAGTCCTCGTGTTGCACCCCTTTTTATTTTATTTTTTGCGATGTTCGGTGAAGAAAGAGCGTACGAGTGAACGTGTCTCGGTAGACTCGAATGCGCGACGTAAACGTCACTGCGTTCCACCCGCGTGTGGGAATATAGGGATAAAAATGGAGAATCCTAACGGGTGCGATCATACAAGCACTAGTTTACCAAAACTGTTGCTTCCCATCGTAAAAAAACGTTTCCATAGCAAAACCCTAAAGGCGGAATCCAAAACGGAGAAGAATAACTAATAAGGAAAATTATAAAAATAACCCGAAAAAAATAAAATGTAATTTTAGAGTCCCAAACGATAAAATTTGACCAAAAAAACCCTGCAGCTCACGAGCGTAGCGCTTGTGACTTTTGTTCGTTGACCCGTTTCCAATGAAATCAGGCTCCGAAAACGCGAAAATTCGGCACTCCAAATTTGGCAAAAACTACCAAATTGCCACTGGATCAAATCTTTCCACCATCCATCAAAATCTTTCCATAAAACTGACACGCGTGTGGGAATATAGGAATAAAAATGGAGAAACCTAACGGGTGCGATCATACCAGCACTAATGCACCGGATCCCATCAGAAATCCGAAGTTAAGCGTGCTTGGGCGAGAGAGGTACTAGGATGGGTGACCCCCTGGGAAGTCCTCGTGTTGCACCCCTTTTTATTTTTATTTTTTGCGATGTTCGGTGAAGAAAGAGCGTACGAGTGAACGTGTCTCGGTAGACTCGAATGCGCGACGTAAACGTCACTGCGTTCCACCCGCGTGTGGGAATATAGGGATAAAAATGGAGAATCCTAACGGGTGCGATCATACAAGCACTAGTTTACCAAAACTGTTGCTTCCCATCGTAAAAAAACGTTTCCATAGCAAAACCCTAAAGGCGGAATCCAAAACGGAGAAGAATAACTAATAAGGAAAATTATAAAAATAACCCGAAAAAAATAAAATGTAATTTTAGAGTCCCAAACGATAAATTTGACCAAAAAACCCTGCAGCTCACGAGCGTAGCGCTTGTGACTTTTGTTCGTTGACCCGTTTCCAATGAAATCAGGCTCCGAAAACGCGAAAATTCGGCACTCCAAATTTGGCAAAAACTACCAAATTGCCACTGGATCAAATCTTTCCACCATCCATCAAAATCTTTCCATAAAACTGACACGCGTGTGGGAATATAGGAATAAAAATGGAGAAACCTAACGGGTGCGATCATACCAGCACTAATGCACCGGATCCCATCAGAAATCCGAAGTTAAGCGTGCTTGGGCGAGAGAGGTACTAGGATGGGTGACCCCCTGGGAAGTCCTCGTGTTGCACCCCTTTTTATTTTATTTTTTGCGATGTTCGGTGAAGAAAGAGCGTACGAGTGAACGTGTCTCGGTAGACTCGAATGCGCGACGTAAACGTCACTGCGTTCCACCCGCGTGTGGGAATATAGGGATAAAAATGGAGAATCCTAACGGGTGCGATCATACAAGCACTAGTTTACCAAAACTGTTGCTTCCCATCGTAAAAAAACGTTTCCATAGCAAAACCCTAAAGGCGGAATCCAAAACGGAGAAGAATAACTAATAAGGAAAATTATAAAAATAACCCGAAAAAAATAAAATGTAATTTTAGAGTCCCAAACGATAAAATTTGACCAAAAAAACCCTGCAGCTCACGAGCGTAGCGCTTGTGACTTTTGTTCGTTGACCCGTTTCCAATGAAATCAGGCTCCGAAAACGCGAAAATTCGGCACTCCAAATTTGGCAAAAACTACCAAATTGCCACTGGATCAAATCTTTCCACCATCCATCAAAATCTTTCCATAAAACTGACACGCGTGTGGGAATATAGGAATAAAAATGGAGAAACCTAACGGGTGCGATCATACCAGCACTAATGCACCGGATCCCATCAGAAATCCGAAGTTAAGCGTGCTTGGGCGAGAGAGGTACTAGGATGGGTGACCCCCTGGGAAGTCCTCGTGTTGCACCCCTTTTTATTTTTATTTTTTGCGATGTTCGGTGAAGAAAGAGCGTACGAGTGAACGTGTCTCGGTAGACTCGAATGCGCGACGTAAACGTCACTGCGTTCCACCCGCGTGTGGGAATATAGGGATAAAAATGGAGAATCCTAACGGGTGCGATCATACAAGCACTAGTTTACCAAAACTGTTGCTTCCCATCGTAAAAAAACGTTTCCATAGCAAAACCCTAAAGGCGGAATCCAAAACGGAGAAGAATAACTAATAAGGAAAATTATAAAAATAACCCGAAAAAAATAAAATGTAATTTTAGAGTCCCAAACGATAAAATTTGACCAAAAAACCCTGCAGCTCACGAGCGTAGCGCTTGTGACTTTTGTTCGTTGACCCGTTTCCAATGAAATCAGGCTCCGAAAACGCGAAAATTCGGCACTCCAAATTTGGCAAAAACTACCAAATTGCCACTGGATCAAATCTTTCCACCATCCATCAAAATCTTTCCATAAAACTGACACGCGTGTGGGAATATAGGAATAAAAATGGAGAAACCTAACGGGTGCGATCATACCAGCACTAATGCACCGGATCCCATCAGAAATCCGAAGTTAAGCGTGCTTGGGCGAGAGAGGTACTAGGATGGGTGACCCCCTGGGAAGTCCTCGTGTTGCACCCCTTTTTATTTTTATTTTTTGCGATGTTCGGTGAAGAAAGAGCGTACGAGTGAACGTGTCTCGGTAGACTCGAATGCGCGACGTAAACGTCACTGCGTTCCACCCGCGTGTGGGAATATAGGGATAAAAATGGAGAATCCTAACGGGTGCGATCATACAAGCACTAGTTTACCAAAACTGTTGCTTCCCATCGTAAAAAAACGTTTCCATAGCAAAACCCTAAAGGCGGAATCCAAAACGGAGAAGAATAACTAATAAGGAAAATTATAAAAATAACCCGAAAAAAATAAAATGTAATTTTAGAGTCCCAAACGATAAAATTTGACCAAAAAACCCTGCAGCTCACGAGCGTAGCGCTTGTGACTTTTGTTCGTTGACCCGTTTCCAATGAAATCAGGCTCCGAAAACGCGAAAATTCGGCACTCCAAATTTGGCAAAAACTACCAAATTGCCACTGGATCAAATCTTTCCACCATCCATCAAAATCTTTCCATAAAACTGACACGCGTGTGGGAATATAGGAATAAAAATGGAGAAACCTAACGGGTGCGATCATACCAGCACTAATGCACCGGATCCCATCAGAAATCCGAAGTTAAGCGTGCTTGGGCGAGAGAGGTACTAGGATGGGTGACCCCCTGGGAAGTCCTCGTGTTGCACCCCTTTTTATTTTTATTTTTTGCGATGTTCGGTGAAGAAAGAGCGTACGAGTGAACGTGTCTCGGTAGACTCGAATGCGCGACGTAAACGTCACTGCGTTCCACCCGCGTGTGGGAATATAGGGATAAAAATGGAGAATCCTAACGGGTGCGATCATACAAGCACTAGTTTACCAAAACTGTTGCTTCCCATCGTAAAAAAACGTTTCCATAGCAAAACCCTAAAGGCGGAATCCAAAACGGAGAAGAATAACTAATAAGGAAAATTATAAAAATAACCCGAAAAAAATAAAATGTAATTTTAGAGTCCCAAACGATAAAATTTGACCAAAAAACCCTGCAGCTCACGAGCGTAGCGCTTGTGACTTTTGTTCGTTGACCCGTTTCCAATGAAATCAGGCTCCGAAAACGCGAAAATTCGGCACTCCAAATTTGGCAAAAACTACCAAATTGCCACTGGATCAAATCTTTCCACCATCCATCAAAATCTTTCCATAAAACTGACACGCGTGTGGGAATATAGGAATAAAAATGGAGAAACCTAACGGGTGCGATCATACCAGCACTAATGCACCGGATCCCATCAGAAATCCGAAGTTAAGCGTGCTTGGGCGAGAGAGGTACTAGGATGGGTGACCCCCTGGGAAGTCCTCGTGTTGCACCCCTTTTTATTTTTATTTTTTGCGATGTTCGGTGAAGAAAGAGCGTACGAGTGAACGTGTCTCGGTAGACTCGAATGCGCGACGTAAACGTCACTGCGTTCCACCCGCGTGTGGGAATATAGGGATAAAATGGAGAATCCTAACGGGTGCGATCATACAAGCACTAGTTTACCAAAACTGTTGCTTCCCATCGTAAAAAAAACGTTTCCATAGCAAAACCCTAAAGGCGGAATCCAAAACGGAGAAGAATAACTAATAAGGAAAATTATAAAAATAACCCGAAAAAAATAAAATGTAATTTTAGAGTCCCAAACGATAAAATTTGACCAAAAAACCCTGCAGCTCACGAGCGTAGCGCTTGTGACTTTTGTTCGTTGACCCGTTTCCAATGAAATCAGGCTCCGAAAACGCGAAAATTCGGCACTCCAAATTTGGCAAAAACTACCAAATTGCCACTGGATCAAATCTTTCCACCATCCATCAAAATCTTTCCATAAAACTGACACGCGTGTGGGAATATAGGAATAAAAATGGAGAAACCTAACGGGTGCGATCATACCAGCACTAATGCACCGGATCCCATCAGAAATCCGAAGTTAAGCGTGCTTGGGCGAGAGAGGTACTAGGATGGGTGACCCCCTGGGAAGTCCTCGTGTTGCACCCCTTTTTATTTTTATTTTTTGCGATGTTCGGTGAAGAAAGAGCGTACGAGTGAACGTGTCTCGGTAGACTCGAATGCGCGACGTAAACGTCACTGCGTTCCACCCGCGTGTGGGAATATAGGGATAAAAATGGAGAATCCTAACGGGTGCGATCATACAAGCACTAGTTTACCAAACTGTTGCTTCCCATCGTAAAAAAACGTTTCCATAGCAAAACCCTAAAGGCGGAATCCAAAACGGAGAAGAATAACTAATAAGGAAAATTATAAAAATAACCCGAAAAAAAATAAAATGTAATTTTAGAGTCCCAAACGATAAAATTTGACCAAAAAAACCCTGCAGCTCACGAGCGTAGCGCTTGTGACTTTTGTTCGTTGACCCGTTTCCAATGAAATCAGGCTCCGAAAACGCGAAAATTCGGCACTCCAAATTTGGCAAAAACTACCAAATTGCCACTGGATCAAATCTTTCCACCATCCATCAAAATCTTTCCATAAAACTGACACGCCGTGTGGGAATATAGGAATAAAAATGGAGAAACCTAACGGGTGCGATCATACCAGCACTAATGCACCGGATCCCATCAGAAATCCGAAGTTAAGCGTGCTTGGGCGAGAGAGGTACTAGGATGGGTGACCCCCTGGGAAGTCCTCGTGTTGCACCCCTTTTTATTTTTATTTTTTGCGATGTTCGGTGAAGAAAGAGCGTACGAGTGAACGTGTCTCGGTAGACTCGAATGCGCGACGTAAACGTCACTGCGTTCCACCCGCGTGTGGGAATATAGGGATAAAAATGGAGAATCCTAACGGGTGCGATCATACAAGCACTAGTTTACCAAAACTGTTGCTTCCCATCGTAAAAAAACGTTTCCATAGCAAAACCCTAAAGGCGGAATCCAAAACGGAGAAGAATAACTAATAAGGAAAATTATAAAAATAACCCGAAAAAAATAAAATGTAATTTTAGAGTCCCAAACGATAAAATTTGACCAAAAAACCCTGCAGCTCACGAGCGTAGCGCTTGTGACTTTTGTTCGTTGACCCGTTTCCAATGAAATCAGGCTCCGAAAACGCGAAAATTCGGCACTCCAAATTTGGCAAAAACTACCAAATTGCCACTGGATCAAATCTTTCCACCATCCATCAAAATCTTTCCATAAAACTGACACGCGTGTGGGAATATAGGAATAAAAATGGAGAAACCTAACGGGTGCGATCATACCAGCACTAATGCACCGGATCCCATCAGAAATCCGAAGTTAAGCGTGCTTGGGCGAGAGAGGTACTAGGATGGGTGACCCCCTGGGAAGTCCTCGTGTTGCACCCCTTTTTATTTTTATTTTTTGCGATGTTCGGTGAAGAAAGAGCGTACGAGTGAACGTGTCTCGGTAGACTCGAATGCGCGACGTAAACGTCACTGCGTTCCACCCGCGTGTGGGAATATAGGGATAAAAATGGAGAATCCTAACGGGTGCGATCATACAAGCACTAGTTTACCAAAACTGTTGCTTCCCATCGTAAAAAACGTTTCCATAGCAAAACCCTAAAGGCGGAATCCAAAACGGAGAAGAATAACTAATAAGGAAAATTATAAAAATAACCCGAAAAAAATAAAATGTAATTTTAGAGTCCCAAACGATAAAATTTGACCAAAAAAAACCCTGCAGCTCACGAGCGTAGCGCTTGTGACTTTTGTTCGTTGACCCGTTTCCAATGAAATCAGGCTCCGAAAACGCGAAAATTCGGCACTCCAAATTTGGCAAAAACTACCAAATTGCCACTGGATCAATCTTTCCACCATCCATCAAAATCTTTCCATAAAACTGACACGCGTGTGGGATATGTGGGAATATAGGAATAAAAATGGAGAAACCTAACGGGTGCGATCATACCAGCACTAATGCACCGGATCCCATCAGAAATCCGAAGTTAAGCGTGCTTGGGCGAGAGAGGTACTAGGATGGGTGACCCCCTGGGAAGTCCTCGTGTTGCACCCCTTTTTATTTTTATTTTTTGCGATGTTCGGTGAAGAAAGAGCGTACGAGTGAACGTGTCTCGGTAGACTCGAATGCGCGACGTAAACGTCACTGCGTTCCACCCGCGTGTGGGAATATAGGGATAAAAATGGAGAATCCTAACGGGTGCGATCATACAAGCACTAGTTTACCAAAACTGTTGCTTCCCATCGTAAAAAAACGTTTCCATAGCAAAACCCTAAAGGCGGAATCCAAAACGGAGAAGAATAACTAATAAGGAAAATTATAAAAATAACCCGAAAAAAATAAAATGTAATTTTAGAGTCCCAAACGATAAAATTTGACCAAAAAAAACCCTGCAGCTCACGAGCGTAGCGCTTGTGACTTTTGTTCGTTGACCCGTTTCCAATGAAATCAGGCTCCGAAAACGCGAAAATTCGGCACTCCAAATTTGGCAAAAACTACCAAATTGCCACTGGATCAAATCTTTCCACCATCCATCAAAATCTTTCCATAAAACTGACACGCGTGTGGGAATATAGGAATAAAAATGGAGAAACCTAACGGGTGCGATCATACCAGCACTAATGCACCGGATCCCATCAGAAATCCGAAGTTAAGCGTGCTTGGGCGAGAGTAGGTACTAGGATGGGTGACCCCCTGGGAAGTCCTCGTGTTGCACCCCTTTTTATTTTTATTTTTTGCGATGTTCGGTGAAGAAAGAGCGTACGAGTGAACGTGTCTCGGTAGACTCGAATGCGCGACGTAAACGTCACTGCGTTCCACCCGCGTGTGGGAATATAGGGATAAAAATGGAGAATCCTAACGGGTGCGATCATACAAGCACTAGTTTACCAAAACTGTTGCTTCCCATCGTAAAAAAAACGTTTCCATAGCAAAACCCTAAAGGCGGAATCCAAACGGAGAAGAATAACTAATAAGGAAAATTATAAAAATAACCCGAAAAAAATAAAATGTAATTTTAGAGTCCCAAACGATAAAATTTGACCAAAAAAACCCTGCAGCTCACGAGCGTAGCGCTTGTGACTTTTGTTCGTTGACCCGTTTCCAATGAAATCAGGCTCCGAAAACGCGAAAATTCGGCACTCCAAATTTGGCAAAAACTACCAAATTGCCACTGGATCAAATCTTTCCACCATCCATCAAAATCTTTCCATAAAACTGACACGCGTGTGGGAATATAGGAATAAAAATGGAGAAACCTAACGGGTGCGATCATACCAGCACTAATGCACCGGATCCCATCAGAAATCCGAAGTTAAGCGTGCTTGGGCGAGAGAGGTACTAGGATGGGTGACCCCCTGGGAAGTCCTCGTGTTGCACCCCTTTTTATTTTTATTTTTTGCGATGTTCGGTGAAGAAAGAGCGTACGAGTGAACGTGTCTCGGTAGACTCGAATGCGCGACGTAAACGTCACTGCGTTCCACCCGCGTGTGGGAATATAGGGATAAAAATGGAGAATCCTAACGGGTGCGATCATACAAGCACTAGTTTACCAAAACTGTTGCTTCCCATCGTAAAAAAAACGTTTCCATAGCAAAACCCTAAAGGCGGAATCCAAAACGGAGAAGAATAACTAATAAGGAAAATTATAAAAATAACCCGAAAAAAATAAAATGTAATTTTAGAGTCCCAAACGATAAAATTTGACCAAAAAACCCTGCAGCTCACGAGCGTAGCGCTTGTGACTTTTGTTCGTTGACCCGTTTCCAATGAAATCAGGCTCCGAAAACGCGAAAATTCGGCACTCCAAATTTGGCAAAAACTACCAAATTGCCACTGGATCAAATCTTTCCACCATCCATCAAAATCTTTCCATAAAACTGACACGCGTGTGGGAATATAGGAATAAAAATGGAGAAACCTAACGGGTGCGATCATACCAGCACTAATGCACCGGATCCCATCAGAAATCCGAAGTTAAGCGTGCTTGGGCGAGAGAGGTACTAGGATGGGTGACCCCCTGGGAAGTCCTCGTGTTGCACCCCTTTTTATTTTATTTTTTGCGATGTTCGGTGAAGAAAGAGCGTACGAGTGAACGTGTCTCGGTAGACTCGAATGCGCGACGTAAACGTCACTGCGTTCCACCCGCGTGTGGGAATATAGGGATAAAAATGGAGAAATCCTAACGGGTGCGATCATACAAGCACTAGTTTACCAAAACTGTTGCTTCCCATCGTAAAAAAAAACGTTTCCATAGCAAAACCCTAAAGGCGGAATCCAAAACGGAGAAGAATAACTAATAAGGAAAATTATAAAAATAACCCGAAAAAAATAAAATGTAATTTTAGAGTCCCAAACGATAAAATTTGACCAAAAAAACCCTGCAGCTCACGAGCGTAGCGCTTGTGACTTTTGTTCGTTGACCCGTTTCCAATGAAATCAGGCTCCGAAAACGCGAAAATTCGGCACTCCAAATTTGGCAAAAACTACCAAATTGCCACTGGATCAAATCTTTCCACCATCCATCAAAATCTTTCCATAAAACTGACACGCGTGTGGGAATATAGGAATAAAAATGGAGAAACCTAACGGGTGCGATCATACCAGCACTAATGCACCGGATCCCATCAGAAATCCGAAGTTAAGCGTGCTTGGGCGAGAGAGGTACTAGGATGGGTGACCCCCTGGGAAGTCCTCGTGTTGCACCCCTTTTTATTTTTATTTTTTGCGATGTTCGGTGAAGAAAGAGCGTACGAGTGAACGTGTCTCGGTAGACTCGAATGCGCGACGTAAACGTCACTGCGTTCCACCCGCGTGTGGGAATATAGGGATAAAAATGGAGAATCCTAACGGGTGCGATCATACAAGCACTAGTTTACCAAAACTGTTGCTTCCCATCGTAAAAAAAACGTTTCCATAGCAAAACCCTAAAGGCGGAATCCAAAACGGAGAAGAATAACTAATAAGGAAAATTATAAAAATAACCCGAAAAAAATAAAATGTAATTTTAGAGTCCCAAACGATAAAATTTGACCAAAAAACCCTGCAGCTCACGAGCGTAGCGCTTGTGACTTTTGTTCGTTGACCCGTTTCCAATGAAATCAGGCTCCGAAAACGCGAAAATTCGGCACTCCAAATTTGGCAAAAACTACCAAATTGCCACTGGATCAAATCTTTCCACCATCCATCAAAATCTTTCCATAAAACTGACCTACGCGTGTGGGAATATAGGAATAAAAATGGAGAAACCTAACGGGTGCGATCATACCAGCACTAATGCACCGGATCCCATCAGAAATCCGAAGTTAAGCGTGCTTGGGCGAGAGAGGTACTAGGATGGGTGACCCCCTGGGAAGTCCTCGTGTTGCACCCCTTTTTATTTTTATTTTTTGCGATGTTCGGTGAAGAAAGAGCGTACGAGTGAACGTGTCTCGGTAGACTCGAATGCGCGACGTAAACGTCACTGCGTTCCACCCGCGTGTGGGAATATAGGGATAAAAATGGAGAATCCTAACGGGTGCGATCATACAAGCACTAGTTTACCAAAACTGTTGCTTCCCATCGTAAAAAAAAACGTTTCCATAGCAAAACCCTAAAGGCGGAATCCAAAACGGAGAAGAATAACTAATAAGGAAAATTATAAAAATAACCCGAAAAAAATAAAATGTAATTTTAGAGTCCCAAACGATAAAATTTGACCAAAAAACCCTGCAGCTCACGAGCGTAGCGCTTGTGACTTTTGTTCGTTGACCCGTTTCCAATGAAATCAGGCTCCGAAAACGCGAAAATTCGGCACTCCAATTTGGCAAAAACTACCAAATTGCCACTGGATCAAATCTTTCCACCATCCATCAAAATCTTTCCATAAAACTGACACGCGTGTGGGAATATAGGAATAAAAATGGAGAAACCTAACGGGTGCGATCATACCAGCACTAATGCACCGGATCCCATCAGAAATCCGAAGTTAAGCGTGCTTGGGCGAGAGTAGTACTAGGATGGGTGACCCCCTGGGAAGTCCTCGTGTTGCACCCCTTTTTATTTTTATTTTTTGCGATGTTCGGTGAAGAAAGAGCGTACGAGTGAACGTGTCTCGGTAGACTCGAATGCGCGACGTAAACGTCACTGCGTTCCACCCGCGTGTGGGAATATAGGGATAAAAATGGAGAATCCTAACGGGTGCGATCATACAAGCACTAGTTTACCAAAACTGTTGCTTCCCATCGTAAAAAAACGTTTCCATAGCAAAACCCTAAAGGCGGAATCCAAAACGGAGAAGAATAACTAATAAGGAAAATTATAAAAATAACCCGAAAAAAATAAAATGTAATTTTAGAGTCCCAAACGATAAAATTTGACCAAAAAACCCTGCAGCTCACGAGCGTAGCGCTTGTGACTTTTGTTCGTTGACCCGTTTCCAATGAAATCAGGCTCCGAAAACGCGAAAATTCGGCACTCCAAATTTGGCAAAACTACCAAATTGCCACTGGATCAAATCTTTCCACCATCCATCAAAATCTTTCCATAAACTGACACGCGTGTGGGAATATAGGAATAAAAATGGAGAAACCTAACGGGGTGCGATCATACCAGCACTAATGCACCGGATCCCATCAGAAATCCGAAGTTAAGCGTGCTTGGGCGAGAGAGGTACTAGGATGGGTGACCCCCTGGGAAGTCCTCGTGTTGCACCCCTTTTTATTTTTATTTTTTGCGATGTTCGGTGAAGAAAGAGCGTACGAGTGAACGTGTCTCGGTAGACTCGAATGCGCGACGTAAACGTCACTGCGTTCCACCCGCGTGTGGGAATATAGGGATAAAATGGAGAATCCTAACGGGTGCGATCATACAAGCACTAGTTTACCAAAACTGTTGCTTCCCATCGTAAAAAAACGTTTCCATAGCAAAACCCTAAAGGCGGAATCCAAAACGGAGAAGAATAACTAATAAGGAAAATTATAAAAATAACCCGAAAAAAATAAAATGTAATTTTAGAGTCCCAAACGATAAAATTTGACCAAAAAACCCTGCAGCTCACGAGCGTAGCGCTTGTGACTTTTGTTCGTTGACCCGTTTCCAATGAAATCAGGCTCCGAAAACGCGAAAATTCGGCACTCCAAATTTGGCAAAAACTACCAAATTGCCACTGGATCAAATCTTTCCACCATCCATCAAAATCTTTCCATAAAACTGACACGCGTGTGGGAATATAGGAATAAAAATGGAGAAACCTAACGGGTGCGATCATACCAGCACTAATGCACCGGATCCCATCAGAAATCCGAAGTTAAGCGTGCTTGGGCGAGAGAGGTACTAGGATGGGTGACCCCCTGGGAAGTCCTCGTGTTGCACCCCTTTTTATTTTTATTTTTTGCGATGTTCGGTGAAGAAAGAGCGTACGAGTGAACGTGTCTCGGTAGACTCGAATGCGCGACGTAAACGTCACTGCGTTCCACCCGCGTGTGGGAATATAGGGATAAAAATGGAGAATCCTAACGGGTGCGATCATACAAGCACTAGTTTACCAAAACTGTTGCTTCCCATCGTAAAAAAACGTTTCCATAGCAAAACCCTAAAGGCGGAATCCAAAACGGAGAAGAATAACTAATAAGGAAAATTATAAAAATAACCCGAAAAAAATAAAATGTAATTTTAGAGTCCCAAACGATAAAATTTGACCAAAAAACCCTGCAGCTCACGAGCGTAGCGCTTGTGACTTTTGTTCGTTGACCCGTTCCAATGAAATCAGGCTCCGAAAACGCGAAAATTCGGCACTCCAAATTTGGCAAAAACTACCAAATTGCCACTGGATCAAATCTTTCCACCATCCATCAAAATCTTTCCATAAAACTGACACGCGTGTGGGAATATAGGAATAAAAATGGAGAAACCTAACGGGTGCGATCATACCAGCACTAATGCACCGGATCCCATCAGAACTCCGAAGTTAAGCGTGCTTGGGCGAGAGAGGTACTAGGATGGGTGACCCCCTGGGAAGTCCTCGTGTTGCACCCCTTTTTATTTTATTTTTTGCGATGTTCGGTGAAGAAAGAGCGTACGAGTGAACGTGTCTCGGTAGACTCGAATGCGCGACGTAAACGTCACTGCGTTCCACCCGCGTGTGGGAATATAGGGATAAAAATGGAGAATCCTAACGGGTGCGATCATACAAGCACTAGTTTACCAAAACTGTTGCTTCCCATCGTAAAAAAACGTTTCCATAGCAAAACCCTAAAGGCGGAATCCAAAACGGAGAAGAATAACTAATAAGGAAAATTATAAAAATAACCCGAAAAAAATAAAATGTAATTTTAGAGTCCCAAACGATAAAATTTGACCAAAAAACCCTGCAGCTCACGAGCGTAGCGCTTGTGACTTTTGTTCGTTGACCCGTTTCCAATGAAATCAGGCTCCGAAAACGCGAAAATTCGGCACTCCAAATTTGGCAAAAAACTACCAAATTGCCACTGGATCAAATCTTTCCACCATCCATCAAAATCTTTCCATAAAACTGACACGCGTGTGGGAATATAGGAATAAAAATGGAGAAACCTAACGGGTGCGATCATACCAGCACTAATGCACCGGATCCCATCAGAAATCCGAAGTTAAGCGTGCTTGGGCGAGAGAGGTACTAGGATGGGTGACCCCCTGGGAAGTCCTCGTGTTGCACCCCTTTTTATTTTTATTTTTTGCGATGTTCGGTGAAGAAAGAGCGTACGAGTGAACGTGTCTCGGTAGACTCGAATGCGCGACGTAAACGTCACTGCGTTCCAATATAGGGATAAAAATGGAGAATCCTAACGGGTGCGATCATACAAGCACTAGTTTACCAAAACTGTTGCTTCCCATCGTAAAAAAACGTTTCCATAGCAAAACCCTAAAGGCGGAATCCAAAACGGAGAAGAATAACTAATAAGGAAAATTATAAAAATAACCCGAAAAAAATAAAATGTAATTTTAGAGTCCCAAACGATAAAATTTGACCAAAAAACCCTGCAGCTCACGAGCGTAGCGCTTGTGACTTTTGTTCGTTGACCCGTTTCCAATGAAATCAGGCTCCGAAAACGCGAAAATTCGGCACTCCAAATTTGGCAAAAACTACCAAATTGCCACTGGATCAAATCTTTCCACCATCCATCAAAATCTTTCCATAAAACTGACACGCGTGTGGGAATATAGGAATAAAAATGGAGAAACCTAACGGGTGCGATCATACCAGCACTAATGCACCGGATCCCATCAGAACTCCGAAGTTAAGCGTGCTTGGGCGAGAGTAGTACTAGGATGGGTGACCCCCTGGGAAGTCCTCGTGTTGCACCCCTTTTTATTTTTATTTTTTGCGATGTTCGGTGAAGAAAGAGCGTACGAGTGAACGTGTCTCGGTAGACTCGAATGCGCGACGTAAACGTCACTGCGTTCCACCCGCGTGTGGGAATATAGGGATAAAAATGGAGAATCCTAACGGGTGCGATCATACAAGCACTAGTTTACCAAAACTGTTGCTTCCCATCGTAAAAAAAACGTTTCCATAGCAAAACCCTAAAGGCGGAATCCAAAACGGAGAAGAATAACTAATAAGGAAAATTATAAAAATAACCCGAAAAAAATAAAATGTAATTTTAGAGTCCCAAACGATAAAATTTGACCAAAAAACCCTGCAGCTCACGAGCGTAGCGCTTGTGACTTTTGTTCGTTGACCCGTTTCCAATGAAATCAGGCTCCGAAAACGCGAAAATTCGGCACTCCAAATTTGGCAAAAACTACCAAATTGCCACTGGATCAAATCTTTCCACCATCCATCAAAATCTTTCCATAAAACTGACACGCGTGTGGGAATATAGGAATAAAAATGGAGAAACCTAACGGGTGCGATCATACCAGCACTAATGCACCGGATCCCATCAGAAATCCGAAGTTAAGCGTGCTTGGGCGAGAGTAGGTACTAGGATGGGTGACCCCCTGGGAAGTCCTCGTGTTGCACCCCTTTTTATTTTTATTTTTTGCGATGTTCGGTGAAGAAAGAGCGTACGAGTGAACGTGTCTCGGTAGACTCGAATGCGCGACGTAAACGTCACTGCGTTCCACCCGCGTGTGGGAATATAGGGATAAAAATGGAGAATCCTAACGGGTGCGATCATACAAGCACTAGTTTACCAAAACTGTTGCTTCCCATCGTAAAAAAAACGTTTCCATAGCAAAACCCTAAAGGCGGAATCCAAAACGGAGAAGAATAACTAATAAGGAAAATTATAAAAATAACCCGAAAAAAATAAAATGTAATTTTAGAGTCCCAAACGATAAAATTTGACCAAAAAAACCCTGCAGCTCACGAGCGTAGCGCTTGTGACTTTTGTTCGTTGACCCGTTTCCAATGAAATCAGGCTCCGAAAACGCGAAAATTCGGCACTCCAAATTTGGCAAAAACTACCAAATTGCCACTGGATCAAATCTTTCCACCATCCATCAAAATCTTTCCATAAAACTGACACGCGTGTGGGAATATAGGAATAAAAATGGAGAAACCTAACGGGTGCGATCATACCAGCACTAATGCACCGGATCCCATCAGAACTCCGAAGTTAAGCGTGCTTGGGCGAGAGTAGTACTAGGATGGGTGACCCCCTGGGAAGTCCTCGTGTTGCACCCCTTTTTATTTTTATTTTTTGCGATGTTCGGTGAAGAAAGAGCGTACGAGTGAACGTGTCTCGGTAGACTCGAATGCGCGACGTAAACGTCACTGCGTTCCACCCGCGTGTGGGAATATAGGGATAAAAATGGAGAATCCTAACGGTGCGATCATACAAGCACTAGTTTACCAAAACTGTTGCTTCCCATCGTAAAAAAAACGTTTCCATAGCAAAACCCTAAAGGCGGAATCCAAAACGGAGAAGAATAACTAATAAGGAAAATTATAAAAATAACCCGAAAAAAATAAAATGTAATTTTAGAGTCCCAAACGATAAAATTTGACCAAAAAAACCCTGCAGCTCACGAGCGTAGCGCTTGTGACTTTTGTTCGTTGACCCGTTTCCAATGAAATCAGGCTCCGAAAACGCGAAAATTCGGCACTCCAAATTTGGCAAAAACTACCAAATTGCCACTGGATCAAATCTTTCCACCATCCATCAAAATCTTTCCATAAAACTGACACGCGTGTGGGAATATAGGAATAAAAATGGAGAAACCTAACGGGTGCGATCATACCAGCACTAATGCACCGGATCCCATCAGAAATCCGAAGTTAAGCGTGCTTGGGCGAGAGTAGGTACTAGGATGGGTGACCCCCTGGGAAGTCCTCGTGTTGCACCCCTTTTTATTTTTATTTTTGCGATGTTCGGTGAAGAAAGAGCGTACGAGTGAACGTGTCTCGGTAGACTCGAATGCGCGACGTAAACGTCACTGCGTTCCACCCGCGTGTGGGAATATAGGGATAAAAATGGAGAATCCTAACGGGTGCGATCATACAAGCACTAGTTTACCAAAACTGTTGCTTCCCATCGTAAAAAAACGTTTCCATAGCAAAACCCTAAAGGCGGAATCCAAAACGGAGAAGAATAACTAATAAGGAAAATTATAAAAATAACCCGAAAAAATAAAATGTAATTTTAGAGTCCCAAACGATAAAATTTGACCAAAAAAACCCTGCAGCTCACGAGCGTAGCGCTTGTGACTTTTGTTCGTTGACCCGTTTCCAATGAAATCAGGCTCCGAAAACGCGAAAATTCGGCACTCCAAATTTGGCAAAAACTACCAAATTGCCACTGGATCAAATCTTTCCACCATCCATCAAAATCTTTCCATAAAACTGACACGCGTGTGGGAATATAGGAATAAAAATGGAGAAACCTAACGGGTGCGATCATACCAGCACTAATGCACCGGATCCCATCAGAAATCCGAAGTTAAGCGTGCTTGGGCGAGAGTAGTACTAGGATGGGTGACCCCCTGGGAAGTCCTCGTGTTGCACCCCTTTTTATTTTTATTTTTTGCGATGTTCGGTGAAGAAAGAGCGTACGAGTGAACGTGTCTCGGTAGACTCGAATGCGCGACGTAAACGTCACTGCGTTCCACCCGCGTGTGGGAATATAGGGATAAAAATGGAGAATCCTAACGGGTGCGATCATACAAGCACTAGTTTACCAAACTGTGCTTCCCATCGTAAAAAAAACGTTCCATAGCAAAACCCTAAAGGCGGAATCCAAAACGGAGAAGAATAACTAATAGGAAAATTATAAAAATAACCCGAAAAAATAAAATGTAATTTTAGAGTCCCAAACGATAAAATTTGACCAAAAAAACCCTGCAGCTCACGAGCGTAGCGCTTGTGACTTTTGTTCGTTGACCCGTTTCCAATGAAATCAGGCTCCGAAAACGCGAAAATTCGGCACTCCAAATTTGGCAAAAACTACCAAATTGCCACTGATCAAATCTTCCACCATCCATCAAAATCTTTCCATAAAACTGACACGCGTGTGGGAATATAGGAATAAAAATGGAGAAACCTAACGGGTGCGATCATACCAGCACTAATGCACCGGATCCCATCAGAAATCCGAAGTTAAGCGTGCTTGGGCGAGAGAGGTACTAGGATGGGTGACCCCCTGGGAAGTCCTCGTGTTGCACCCCTTTTTATTTTTATTTTTTTGCGATGTTCGGTGAAGAAGAGCGTACGAGTGAACGTGTCTCGGTAGACTCGAATGCGCGACGTAAACGTCACTGCGTTCCACCCGCGTGTGGGAATATAGGGATAAAAATGGAGAATCCTAACGGGTGCGATCATACAAGCACTAGTTTACCAAAACTGTTGCTTTCCCATCGTAAAAAAAACGTTTCCATAGCAAAACCCTAAAGGCGGAATCCAAAACGGAGAAGAATAACTAATAAGGAAAATTATAAAAATAACCCGAAAAAAATAAAATGTAATTTAGAGTCCCAAACGATAAAATTTGACCAAAAAAACCCTGCAGCTCACGAGCGTAGCGCTTGTGACTTTTGTTCGTTGACCCGTTTCCAATGAAATCAGGCTCCGAAAACGCGAAAATTCGGCACTCCAAATTTGGCAAAAACTACCAAATTGCCACTGGATCAAATCTTTCCACCATCCATCAAAATCTTTCCATAAAACTGACACGCGTGTGGGAATATAGGAATAAAAATGGAGAAACCTAACGGGTGCGATCATACCAGCACTAATGCACCGGATCCCATCAGAAACTCCGAAGTTAAGCGTGCTTGGGCGAGAGTAGTACTAGGATGGGTGACCCCCTGGGAAGTCCTCGTGTTGCACCCCTTTTTATTTTATTTTTTGCGATGTTCGGTGAAGAAGAGCGTACGAGTGAACGTGTCTCGGTAGACTCGAATGCGCGACGTAAACGTCACCTGCGTTCCACCCGCGTGTGGGAATATAGGGATAAAATGGAGAATCCTAACGGGTGCGATCATACAAGCACTAGTTTACCAAAACTGTTGCTTCCCATCGTAAAAAAAACGTTTCCATAGCAAAACCCTAAAGGCGGAATCCAAAACGGAGAAGAATAACTAATAAGGAAAATTATAAAATAACCCGAAAAAAATAAAATGTAATTTTAGAGTCCCAAACGATAAAATTTGACCAAAAAACCCTGCAGCTCACGAGCGTAGCGCTTGTGACTTTTGTTCGTTGACCCGTTTCCAATGAAATCAGGCTCCGAAAACGCGAAAATTCGGCACTCCAAATTTGGCAAAAACTACCAAATTGCCACTGGATCAAATCTTTCCACCATCCATCAAAATCTTTCCATAAAACTGACACGCGTGTGGGAATATAGGAATAAAAATGGAGAAACCTAACGGGTGCGATCATACCAGCACTAATGCACCGGATCCCATCAGAACTCCGAAGTTAAGCGTGCTTGGGCGAGAGTAGTACTAGGATGGGTGACCCCCTGGGAAGTCCTCGTGTTGCACCCCTTTTTATTTTTATTTTTTGCGATGTTCGGTGAAGAAAGAGCGTACGAGTGAACGTGTCTCGGTAGACTCGAATGCGCGACGTAAACGTCACTGCGTTCCACCCGCGTGTGGGAATATAGGGATAAAAATGGAGAATCCTAACGGGTGCGATCATACAAGCACTAGTTTACCAAAACTGTTGCTTCCCATCGTAAAAAAACGTTTCCATAGCAAAACCCTAAAGGCGGAATCCAAAACGGAGAAGAATAACTAATAAGGAAAATTATAAAAATAACCCGAAAAAATAAAATGTAATTTTAGAGTCCCAAACGATAAAATTTGACCAAAAAAACCCTGCAGCTCACGAGCGTAGCGCTTGTGACTTTTGTTCGTTGACCCGTTTCCAATGAAATCAGGCTCCGAAAACGCGAAAATTCGGCACTCCAAATTTGGCAAAAACTACCAAATTGCCACTGGATCAAATCTTTCCACCATCCATCAAAATCTTTCCATAAAACTGACACGCGTGTGGGAATATAGGAATAAAAATGGAGAAACCTAACGGGTGCGATCATACCAGCACTAATGCACCGGATCCCATCAGAACTCCGAAGTTAAGCGTGCTTGGGCGAGAGTAGGTACTAGGATGGGTGACCCCCTGGGAAGTCCTCGTGTTGCACCCCTTTTATTTTTATTTTTTGCGATGTTCGGTGAAGAAAGAGCGTACGAGTGAACGTGTCTCGGTAGACTCGAATGCGCGACGTAAACGTCACTGCGTTCCACCCGCGTGTGGGAATATAGGGATAAAAATGGAGAATCCTAACGGGTGCGATCATACAAGCACTAGTTTACCAAAACTGTTGCTTCCCATCGTAAAAAAACGTTTCCATAGCAAAACCCTAAAGGCGGAATCCAAAACGGAGAAGAATAACTAATAAGGAAAATTATAAAAATAACCCGAAAAAAATAAATGTAATTTTAGAGTCCCAAACGATAAAATTTGACCAAAAAACCCTGCAGCTCACGAGCGTAGCGCTTGTGACTTTTGTTTCGTTGACCCGTTTCCAATGAAATCAGGCTCCGAAAACGCGAAAATTCGGCACTCCAAATTTGGCAAAAACTACCAAATTGCCACTGGATCAAATCTTTCCACCATCCATCAAAATCTTTCCATAAAACTGACAACGCGTGTGGGAATATAGGAATAAAAATGGAGAAACCTAACGGGTGCGATCATACCAGCACTAATGCACCGGATCCATCAGAAATCCGAAGTTAAGCGTGCTTGGGCGAGAGAGGTACTAGGATGGGTGACCCCCTGGGAAGTCCTCGTGTTGCACCCCTTTTTTATTTTTATTTTTTGCGATGTTCGGTGAAGAAAGAGCGTACGAGTGAACGTGTCCTCGGTAGACTCGAATGCGCGACGTAAACGTCACTGCGTTCCACCCGCGTGTGGGAATATAGGGATAAAAATGGAGAATCCTAACGGGTGCGATCATACAAGCACTAGTTTACCAAAACTGTTGCTTCCCATCGTAAAAAAAAACGTTTCCATAGCAAAACCCTAAAGGCGGAATCCAAAACGGAGAAGAATAACTAATAAGGAAAATTATAAAAATAACCCGAAAAAAATAAAATGTAATTTTAGAGTCCCAAACGATAAAATTTGACCAAAAAACCCTGCAGCTCACGAGCGTAGCGCTTGTGACTTTTGTTCGGTGACCCGTTTCCAATGAAATCAGGCTCCGAAACGCGAAAATTCGGCACTCCAAATTGGCAAAAACTACCAAATTGCCACTGGATCAATCTTTCCACCATCCATCAAAATCTTTCCATAAAACTGACACGCGTGTGGGAATATAGGAATAAAAATGGAGAAACCTAACGGGTGCGATCATACCAGCACTAATGCACCGGATCCCATCAGAAATCCGAAGTTAAGCGTGCTTGGGCGAGAGAGGTACTAGGATGGGTGACCCCCTGGGAAGTCCTCGTGTTGC
Organism: Panax japonicus; assembly: GCA_020205505.1. Lineage (NCBI taxonomy): Eukaryota > Viridiplantae > Streptophyta > Magnoliopsida > Apiales > Araliaceae > Panax > Panax japonicus. The sequence continues at coordinate 53,620,941 of CM035095.1, read as the reverse complement.
ACCCCTTTTTATTTTTATTTTTTGCGATGTTCGGTGAAGAAAGAGCGTACGAGGTGAACGTGTCTCGGTAGACTCGAATGCGCGCGTAAACGTCACTGCGTTCCACCCGCGTGTGGGAATATAGGGATAAAAATGGAGAATCCTAACGGGTGCGATCATACAAGCACTAGTTTACCAAAACTGTTGCTTCCCATCGTAAAAAAAAAAAAACGTTTCCATAAGCAAAACCCTAAAGGCGGAATCCAAAACGGAGAAGAATAACTAATAAGGAAAATTATAAAAATAACCCGAAAAAAATAAATGTAATTTTAGAGTCCCAACGATAAAATTTGACCAAAAAACCCTGCAGCTCACGAGCGTAGCGCTTGTGACTTTTGTTCGTTGACTACCGTTTCCAAATGAAATCAGGCTCCGAAAAAACGCGAAATAATTCGGCACTCCCAAATTTGGCAAAAACTACCAAATTGCCACTGGATCAAATCTTTCCACATCCATCAAAATCTTTTCCATAAAACTGACACGCGTGTGGGAATATAGGAATAAAAATGGAGAAACCTAACGGGTGCGACATACCAGCACTAATGCACCGGATCCCATCAGAAATCCGAAGTTAAGCGTGCTTGGGCGAGAGAGAGTACTAGGATGGGTGACCCCCTGGGAAGTCCTCGTGTTGCACCCCTTTTTATTTTTATTTTTTGCGATGTTCGGTGAAGAAAGAGCGTACGAGTGAACGTGTCTCGGTAGACTCGAATGCGCGACGTAAACGTCACTGCGTTCCACCCGCGTGTGGGAATATAGGGATAAAAATGGAGAATCCTAACGGGTGCGATCATACAAGCACTAGTTTACCAAAACTGTTGCTTCCCATCGTAAAAAAAACGTTTCCATAGCAAAACCCTAAAGGCGGAATCCAAAACGGAGAAGAATAACTAATAAGGAAAATTATAAAAATAACCCGAAAAAAATAAAATGTAATTTTAGAGTCCCAAACGATAAAATTTGACCAAAAAAACCCTGCAGCTCACGAGCGTAGCGCTTGTGACTTTTGTTCGTTGACCCGTTTCCAATGAAATCAGGCTCCGAAAACGCGAAAATTCGGCACTCCAAATTTGGCAAAAACTACCAAATTGCCACTGGATCAAATCTTTCCACCATCCATCAAAATCTTTCCATAAAACTGACACGCGTGTGGGAATATAGGAATAAAAATGGAGAAACCTAACGGGTGCGATCATACCAACACTAATGCACCGGATCCCATCAGAAATCCGAAGTAAGCGTGCTTGGGCGAGAGTAGTACTAGGATGGGTGACCCCCTGGGAAGTCCTCGTGTTGCACCCCTTTTTATTTTATTTTTTTGCGATGTTCGGTGACGAAAGAGCGTACGAGTGAACGTGTCTCGGTAGACTCGAATGCGCGACGTAAACGTCACTGCGGCTTCCACCCGCGTGTGGGAATATAGGGATAAAATGGAGAATCCTAACGGGGTGCGATCATACAAGCACTAGTTTACCAAAACTGTTGCTTCCCATCGTAAAAAAACGTTTCCATAGCAAAACCCTAAAGGCGGAATCCAAAACGGAGAAGAATAAACTAATAAGGAAATTATAAAAATAACCCCGAAAAAAAATAAAATGTAATTTTAGAGTTCCCAAACGATAAAATTTGACCAAAAAAACCTGCAGCTCACGAGCGTAGCGCTTGTGAACTTTGTTCGTTGACCCGTTTCCAATGAAATCAGGCTCCGAAAACGCGAAAATTCGGCACTCCAATTGGCAAAACTACCAAATTGCCACTGGATCAAATCTTTCCACCATCCATCAAATCTTTCCATAAAACTGACACGCGTGTGGGAATATAGGAATAAAAATGGAGAAACCTAACGGGTGCGATCATACCAGCACTAATGCACCGGATCCCATCAGAAATCCGAAGTTAAGCGTGCTTGGGCGAGAGTAGTACTAGGATGGGTGACCCCTGGGAAGTCCTCGTGTTGCACCCCTTTTATTTTATTTTTTGCGATGTTCGGTGAAGAAAGAGCGTACGAGTGAACGTGTCTCGGTAGACTCGAATGCGCGACGTAAACGTCACTGCGTTCCACCCGCGTGTGGGAATATAGGGATAAAAATGGAGAATCCTAACGGGTGCGATCATACAAGCACTAGTTTACCAAACTGTTGCTTCCCATCGTAAAAAAACGTTTCCATAGCAAAACCCTAAAGGCGGAATCCAAAACGGAGAAGAATAACTAATAAGGAAATTATAAAAATAACCCGAAAAAAATAAATGTAATTTTAGAGTCCCAAACGATAAAATTTGACCAAAAACCCTGCAGCTCACGAGCGTAGCGTGGTGACTTTTGTTCGTTGACCCGTTTCCAATGAAATCAGGCTCCGAAAACGCGAAAATTCGGCACTCCAAATTTGGCAAAAACTACCAAATTGCCACTGGATCAAATATTTCCACCATCCATCAAAATCTTTCCATAAAACTGACACGCTTGCTCTTCAACCGCATTTGGGAAGTCTTCGTGTTGCACCTACTTTTATATTTTTTGTGTATTCCGGTGAAAAAGAGCGTAATAGTGAACGTGTCTTGGTAGACTCGAATGCACGACGTAAACGTCACTGCGTTCCACCCGCGTGTGGGAATATAGGAATAAAAATGGAGAAACCTAACGGGTGCGATCATACCAACACTAATGCACCGGATCCCATCAGAACTCCGAAGTTAAACGTGCTTGGGCGAGAGTAGTACTAGGATGGGTGACCCCCTGGGAAGTCCTCGTGTTGCACCCCTTTTTATTTTTATTTTTTACGATGTTCGGTGAAGAAAGAGCGTACGAGTGAAAGTGTCTCGGTAGACTCGCATGCGCGACGTAAACGTCACTGCGTTCCACCCGCGTGTGGGAATATAGGGATAAAAATGGAGAATCCTAACGGGTGCGATCATACAAGCACTAGTTTACCAAAACTGTTGCTTCCCATCGTAAAAAAACGTTTCCATAGCAAAACCCTAAAGGCGGAATCCAAAACGGAGAAGAATAACTAATAAGGAAAATTATAAAAATAACCCGAAAAAAATAAAATGTAATTTTAGAGTCCCAAACGATAAAATTTGACCAAAAAAACCCTGCAGCTCACGAGCGTAGCGCTTGTGACTTTTGTTCGTTGACCCGTTTCCAATGAAATCAGGCTCCGAAAACGCGAAAATTCGGCACTCCAAATTTGGCAAAAACTACCAAATTGCCACTGGATCAAATCTTTCCACCATCCATCAAAATCTTTCCATAAAACTGACACGCGTGTGGGAATATAGGAATAAAAATGGAGAAACCTAACGGGTGCGATCATACCAGCACTAATGCACCGGATCCCATCAGAATCCGAAGTTAAGCGTGCTTGGGCGAGAGTAGTACTAGGATGGGTGACCCCCTGGGAAGTCCTCGTGTTGCACCCCTTTTTATTTTTATTTTTTGCGATGTTCGGTGAAGAAAGAGCGTACGAGTGAACGTGTCTCGGTAGACTCGAATGCGCGACGTAAACGTCACTGCGTTCCACCCGCGTGTGGGAATATAGGGATAAAAATGGAGAATCCTAACGGGTGCGATCATACAAGCACTAGTTTACCAAAACTGTTGCTTCCCATCGTAAAAAAACGTTTCCATAGCAAAACCCTAAAGGCGGAATCCAAAACGGAGAAGAATAACTAATAAGGAAAATTATAAAAATAACCCGAAAAAATAAAATGTAATTTTAGAGTCCCAAACGATAAAATTTGACCAAAAAACCCTGCAGCTCACGAGCGTAGCGCTGGTGACTTTTGTTCGTTGACCCGTTTCCAATGAAATCAGGCTCCGAAAACGCGAAAATTCGGCACTCCAAATTTGGCAAAAACTACCAAATTGCCACTGGATCAAATCTTTCCACCATCCATCAAAATCTTTCCATAAAACTGACACGCGTGTGGGAATATAGGAATAAAAATGGAGAAACCTAACGGCTGCGATCATACCAGCACTAATGCACCGGATCCCATCAGAACTCCGAAGTTAAGCGTGCTTGGGCGAGAGTAGTACTAGGATGGGTGACCCCCTGGGAAGTCCTCGTGTTGCACCCCTTTTTATTTTATTTTTTGCGATGTTCGGTGAAGAAAGAGCGTACGAGTGAACGTGTCTCGGTAGACTCGAATGCGCGACGTAAACGTCACTGCGTTCCACCCGCGTGTGGGAATATAGGGATAAAAATGGAGAATCCTAACGGGTGCGATCATACAAGCACTAGTTTACCAAAACTATTGCTTCCCATCGTAAAAAAACGTTTCCATAGCAAAACCCTAAAGGCGGAATCCAAAACGGAGAAGAATAACTAATAAGGAAAATTATAAAATAACCCGAAAAAAATAAAATGTAATTTAGAGTCCCAAACGATAAAATTTGACCAAAAAACCCTGCAGCTCACGAGCGTAGCGCTGGTGACTTTTGTTCGTTGACCCGTTTCCAATGAAATCAGGCTCCGAAAATGCGAAAATTCGGCACTCCAAATTTGGCAAAAACTACCAAATTGCCACTGGATCAAATCTTTCCACCATCCATCAAAATCTTTCCATAAAACTGACACGCTTGCTCTTCAACCGCATTTGGGAAGTCTTCGTGTTGCACCTACTTTTATATTTTTTGTGTATTCCGGTGAAAAAGAGCGTAATAGTGAACGTGTCTTGGTAGACTCGAATGCACGACGTAAACGTCACTGCGTTCCACCCGCGTGTGGGAATATAGGAATAAAAATGGAGAAACCTAACGGGTGCGATCATACCAACACTAATGCACCGGATCCCATCAGAACTCCGAAGTTAAACGTGCTTGGGCGAGAGTAGTACTAGGATGGGTGACCCCCTGGGAAGTCCTCGTGTTGCACCCCTTTTTATTTTTATTTTTTACGATGTTCGGTGAAGAAAGAGCGTACGAGTGAAAGTGTCTCGGTAGACTCGCATGCGCGACGTAAACGTCACTGCGTTCCACCCGCGTGTGGGAATATAGGGATAAAAATGGAGAATCCTAACGGGTGCGATCATACAAGCACTAGTTTACCAAAACTGTTGCTTCCCATCGTAAAAAAACGTTTCCATAGCAAAACCCTAAAGGCGGAATCCAAAACGGAGAAGAATAACTAATAAGGAAAATTATAAAAATAACCCGAAAAAAATAAAATGTAATTTTAGAGTCCCAAACGATAAAATTTGACCAAAAAAACCCTGCAGCTCACGAGCGTAGCGCTTGTGACTTTTGTTCGTTGACCCGTTTCCAATGAAATCAGGCTCCGAAAACGAAAATTCGGCACTCCAAATTTGGCAAAAACTACCAAATTGCCACTGGATCAAATCTTTCCACCATCCATCAAAATCTTTCCATAAAACTGACACGCGTGTGGGAATATAGGAATAAAAATGGAGAAACCTAACGGGTGCGATCATACCAGCACTAATGCACCGGATCCCATCAGAATCCGAAGTTAAGCGTGCTTGGGCGAGAGTAGTACTAGGATGGGTGACCCCCTGGGAAGTCCTCGTGTTGCACCCCTTTTTATTTTTATTTTTTGCGATGTTCGGTGAAGAAAGAGCGTACGAGTGAACGTGTCTCGGTAGACTCGAATGCGCGACGTAAACGTCACTGCGTTCCACCCGCGTGTGGGAATATAGGGATAAAAATGGAGAATCCTAACGGGTGCGATCATACAAGCACTAGTTTACCAAAACTGTTGCTTCCCATCGTAAAAAAAACGTTTCCATAGCAAAACCCTAAAGGCGGAATCCAAAACGGAGAAGAATAACTAATAAGGAAAATTATAAAAATAACCCGAAAAAAATAAAATGTAATTTTAGAGTCCCAAACGATAAAATTTGACCAAAAAACCCTGCAGCTCACGAGCGTAGCGCTGGTGACTTTTGTTCGTTGACCCGTTTCCAATGAAATCAGGCTCCGAAAACGCGAAAATTCGGCACTCCAAATTTGGCAAAAACTACCAAATTGCCACTGGATCAAATCTTTCCACCATCCATCAAAATCTTTCCATAAAACTGACACGCGTGTGGGAATATAGGAATAAAAATGGAGAAACCTAACGGCTGCGATCATACCAGCACTAATGCACCGGATCCCATCAGAACTCCGAAGTTAAGCGTGCTTGGGCGAGAGTAGTACTAGGATGGGTGACCCCCTGGGAAGTCCTCGTGTTGCACCCCTTTTTATTTTTATTTTTTGCGATGTTCGGTGAAGAAAGAGCGTACGAGTGAACGTGTCTCGGTAGACTCGAATGCGCGACGTAAACGTCACTGCGTTCCACCCGCGTGTGGGAATATAGGGATAAAAATGGAGAATCCTAACGGGTGCGATCATACAAGCACTAGTTTACCAAAACTATTGCTTCCCATCGTAAAAAAACGTTTCCATAGCAAAACCCTAAAGGCGGAATCCAAAACGGAGAAGAATAACTAATAAGGAAAATTATAAAAATAACCCGAAAAAAATAAAATGTAATTTTAGAGTCCCAAACGATAAAATTTGACCAAAAAACCCTGCAGCTCACGAGCGTAGCGCTGGTGACTTTTGTTCGTTGACCCGTTTCCAATGAAATCAGGCTCCGAAAATGCGAAAATTCGGCACTCCAAATTTGGCAAAAACTACCAAATTGCCACTGGATCAAATCTTTCCACCATCCATCAAAATCTTTCCATAAAACTGACACGCTTGCTCTTCAACCGCATTTGGGAAGTCTTCGTGTTGCACCTACTTTTATATTTTTTGTGTATTCCGGTGAAAAAGAGCGTAATAGTGAACGTGTCTTGGTAGACTCGAATGCACGACGTAAACGTCACTGCGTTCCACCCGCGTGTGGGAATATAGGAATAAAAATGGAGAAACCTAACGGGTGCGATCATACCACACTAATGCACCGGATCCCATCAGAACTCCGAAGTTAAACGTGCTTGGGGAGAGTAGTACTAGGATGGGTGACCCCCTGGGAGTCCTCGTGTTGCCCCTTTTTTTTTTATTTTTTACGATGTTCGTGAAGAAAGAGCGTACGAGTGAAAGTGTCTCGGTAGACTCGCATGCGCGACGTAAACGTCACTGCGTTCCACCCGCGTGTGGGAATATAGGGATAAAAATGGAGAATCCTAACGGGTGCGATCATACAAGCACTAGTTTACCAAAACTGTTGCTTCCCATCGTAAAAAAACGTTTCCATAGCAAAACCCTAAAGGCGGAATCCAAAACGGAGAAGAATAACTAATAAGGAAAATTATAAAAATAACCCGAAAAAAATAAAATGTAATTTTAGAGTCCCAAACGATAAAATTTGACCAAAAAAACCCTGCAGCTCACGAGCGTAGCGCTTGTGACTTTTGTTCGTTGACCCGTTTCCAATGAAATCAGGCTCCGAAAACGCGAAAATTCGGCACTCCAAATTTGGCAAAAACTACCAAATTGCCACTGGATCAAATCTTTCCACCATCCATCAAAATCTTTCCATAAAACTGACACGCGTGTGGGAATATAGGAATAAAAATGGAGAAACCTAACGGGTGCGATCATACCAGCACTAATGCACCGGATCCCATCAGAATCCGAAGTTAAGCGTGCTTGGGCGAGAGTAGTACTAGGATGGGTGACCCCCTGGGAAGTCCTCGTGTTGCACCCCTTTTTATTTTATTTTTTGCGATGTTCGGTGAAGAAAGAGCGTACGAGTGAACGTGTCTCGGTAGACTCGAATGCGCGACGTAAACGTCACTGCGTTCCACCCGCGTGTGGGAATATAGGGATAAAAATGGAGAATCCTAACGGGTGCGATCATACAAGCACTAGTTTACCAAAACTATTGCTTCCCATCGTAAAAAAACGTTTCCATAGCAAAACCCTAAAGGCGGAATCCAAAACGGAGAAGAATAACTAATAAGGAAAATTATAAAAATAACCCGAAAAAAAATAAAATGTAATTTTAGAGTCCCAAACGATAAAATTTGACCAAAAAACCCTGCAGCTCACGAGCGTAGCGCTGGTGATTTGTTCGTTGACCCGTTTCCAATGAAATCAGGCTCCGAAAATGCGAAAATTCGGCACTCCAAATTTGGCAAAAACTACCAAATTGCCACTGGATCAAATCTTTCCACCATCCATCAAAATCTTTCCATAAAACTGACACGCTTGCTCTTCAACCGCATTTGGGAAGTCTTCGTGTTGCACCTACTTTTATATTTTTTGTGTATTCCGGTGAAAAAGAGCGTAATAGTGAACGTGTCTTGGTAGACTCGAATGCACGACGTAAACGTCACTGCGTTCCACCCGCGTGTGGGAATATAGGAATAAAAATGGAGAAACCTAACGGGTGCGATCATACCAACACTAATGCACCGGATCCCATCAGAACTCCGAAGTTAAACGTGCTTGGGCGAGAGTAGTACTAGGATGGGTGACCCCTGGGAGTCCTCGTGTTGCACCCCTTTTATTTTTATTTTTTACGATGTTCGGTGAAGAAAGAGCGTACGAGTGAAAGTGTCTCGGTAGACTCGCATGCGCGACGTAAACGTCACTGCGTTCCACCCGCGTGTGGGAATATAGGGATAAAAATGGAGAATCCTAACGGGTGCGATCATACAAGCACTAGTTTACCAAAACTGTTGCTTCCCATCGTAAAAAAACGTTTCCATAGCAAAACCCTAAAGGCGGAATCCAAAACGGAGAAGAATAACTAATAAGGAAAATTATAAAAATAACCCGAAAAAAATAAAATGTAATTTTAGAGTCCCAAACGATAAAATTTGACCAAAAAACCTGCAGCTCACGAGCGTAGCGCTTGTGACTTTTGTTCGTTGACCCGTTTCCAATGAAATCAGGCTCCGAAAACGCGAAAATTCGGCACTCCAAATTTGGCAAAAACTACCAAATTGCCATTGGATCAAATCTTTCCACCATCCATCAAAATCTTTCCATAAAACTGACACGCGTGTGGGAATATAGGAATAAAAATGGAGAAACCTAACGGGTGCGATCATACCAGCACTAATGCACCGGATCCCATCAGAAATCCGAAGTTAAGCGTGCTTGGGCGAGAGTAGTACTAGGATGGGTGACCCCCTGGGAAGTCCTCGTGTTGCACCCCTTTTTATTTTTATTTTTTGCGATGTTCGGTGAAGAAAGAGAGTACGAGTGAACGTGTCTCGGTAGACTCGAATGCGCGACGTAAACGTCACTGCGTTCCACCCGCGTGTGGGAATATAGGGATAAAAATGGAGAATCCTAACGGGTGCGATCATACAAGCACTAGTTTACCAAAACTGTTGCTTCCCATCGTAAAAAAACGTTTCCATAGCAAAACCCTAAAGGCGGAATCCAAAACGGAGAAGAATAACTAATAAGGAAAATTATAAAAATAACCCGAAAAAAATAAAATGTAATTTTAGAGTCCCAAACGATAAAATTTGACCAAAAAACCCTGCAGCTCACGAGCGTAGCGCTGGTGACTTTTGTTCGTTGACCCGTTTCCAATGAAATCAGGTTCCGAAAATGCAAAAATTCGGCACTCCAAATTTGGCAAAAACTACCAAATTGCCACTGGATCAAATCTTTCCACCATCCATCAAAATCTTTCCATAAAACTGACACGCTTGCTCTTCAACCGCATTTGGAAGTCTTCGTGTTGCACCTACTTTATATTTTTTGTGTATTCCGGTGAAAAAGAGCGTAATAGTGAACGTGTCTTGGTAGACTCGAATGCACGACGTAAACGTCACTGCGTTCCACCCGCGTGGGGAATATAGGAATAAAAATGGAGAAACCTAACGGGTGCGATCATACCAACACTAATGCACCGGATCCCATCAGAACTCCGAAGTTAACGTGCTTGGGGGGAGAGTAGTACTAGGATGGGTGACCCCCTGGGGAGTCCTCGTGTTGCACCCCTTTTTATTTTTATTTTTTACGATGTTCGGTGAAGAAAGAGCGTACGAGTGAAAGTGTCTCGGTAGACTCGCATGCGCGACGTAAACGTCACTGCTTCCACCCGCGTGGGAATATAGGGATAAAAATGGAGAATCCTAACGGGTGCGATCATACAAGCACTAGTTTACCAAAACTGTTGCTTCCCATCGTAAAAAAACGTTTCCATAGCAAAACCCTAAAGGCGGAATCCAAAACGGAGAAGAATAACTAATAAGGAAAATTAAAAAATAACCCGAAAAAATAAATGTAATTTTAGAGTCCCAAACGATAAAATTTGACCAAAAAACCCTGCAGCTCACGAGCGTAGCGCTTGTGACTTTTGTTCGTTGACCCGTTTCCAATGAAATCAGGCTCCGAAAACGCGAAAATTCGGCACTCCAAATTTGGCAAAAACTACCAAATTGCCACTGGATCAAATCTTTCCACCATCCATCAAAATCTTTCCATAAAACTGACACGCGTGTGTGGGAATATA